>JAODXP020000018.1:2002544-2007544 GCA_027497455.2 Sardinella longiceps | reverse complement strand
CGTTGTAAACCTCAAGTAAATTGTCACCATAACAATCTTGTGCAGTTGTATGTGTATAATTCCCCATATTAGCATACTGTGCATTGTTTAGTTTCGCTACCCTTACTGTAGCATAAATGGCCACGTTCAATAATGCAGGTAATTTGGCAGCAATTGATTCTCTTTATGAACACACCCAGCGGTCACATGACTGGCCTGTGAGGTTCTGAGAAGAGTGAGTCATAATGGCTCTTCAGTGCAATGCTGACAGACAGGGGAGAGTTCAGTACTGATGAGTATATTTATGGCGGCCGGGACTCGGGAGTTGATCTCTGATGGAGGCAGATTGATGCGGGGGCATGATGCCATTAATCCGGGCTCTGCCATGATCCGCTAATAGCTGACTTTGGAGCCCCCCCAAGAGCCAGAGCCAGAGCCAGACTGATCCCAGTCCTGTGGGACTGTAGTGGCAAGTCCACTCTCACACACGGTTACACACAGTCACTCACATACAGTACAGTACATGGGCCATGCCATAGTGTGTGTGTGTGTGTGTGTGTGTGTGTGTGTGTGTGTGTGTGTGTGTGTGTGTGTGTGTGTGTGTGTGTGTGTGAATCGAAGAATTTGTGTGTGTGTTTGCGTGTGTGAGAGAATTTAATTGTATAAGCACAAGTATACAGTATTATAACAATATGCGAGTGCTTGTCAGCAAAAGCCAGACATACACAAAAGTCAACACCATTTTGTCTATCTGGTTCAGTAATATGTTCATATGTATGTGTGTGTGTGTGTGTGTGTGTGTGTGTGTGTGTGTGTGTGTGTGTGTGTGTGTGTGTGTGTGTGTGTGTGTGTGTGCATGATTGTGTGTGTGTGTGTGTGCATAAGTATGTGTGTGTGTGCGTGTGTGTGTGTGTGTGTGTGTTTATGTGTAATGACTTACATCCACTATGAAGCCCAGGTCCTCCACATACATGTTCTCTGTCTCGATCAGCTCCTTGAGCACATACCTGCAGTAACACAGCACAGCACACAGTACACAGATAAGGCCTATGGTCTTATTATTACCTGCAGCTTCCTCCTCCATTTCCAAACCACAAGGACATACCAAGCACCTGATCTGCCCTGTACAGACGCATCCGTATCAATGTACATATTTACCAAGTAAATAGTGACCTCAGCAGGCCTACTCGGGCTACTGAGTGAGCAAACTTGGGACTATTTGCTAACTTTAATGTGGTTTATGGTTGAAATATAATAACAGAACATTAAAGAAGCACTGTGCAAATTCTGTCTGTGTTGTATTTGTGGTGTGCATGGGTTTGAGGGTTTGTGGTTGTCATAATAATTGTAATAAATATGGTCTTTGTCCAGGAGTCAGTTTAGCATCATTGCTAACCAGTTAGCAACTTAGGGCGGTATTCTCCCAGATCCTTAAGTCCAAAAAAGTGCTTAGTACAGACTGAAACACATGGAGCTAAGCATTTCTTTTACTTGTACCTGGATGAATACTGAACTTAGTTAGGCAATGGGAAATTGCATTGCCAAAATTGCAGAAATTGCATTGCATTGCAACTATGCTCTTGGGAAATGGAGCCCCTGCATTGATTGGCTGTTGCGGTGGACATACATGCTCTTCTCTAAGGCACTCCTTCGCTCCTCCTCGCTGTCCACGGTGGCCGACGAGTGGCTGGAGGCGTCGTCCATCAGCAGAGAGCCGTTGTCCTCAGACTGCAGGGTGCTGGATTGGGTGATCTGTGAGGAAAGGCATGCACACTGATCAAGTTATGAAATGCAGCCTCAGAGGGAGAGAGAAAAAAGGGAATAAGAGAGAGAGGGAGGGAGGGAGGGAGGGAGAGAGAGAGAGAGAGAGAGAGAGAGAGAGAGAGAGAGAGAGAGAGAGAGAGAGAGAGAGGCAGGGAGAGAGAGAGAGAGAGAGAGAGAGAGAGAGAGAGAGAGAGAGAGAGAGAGAGAGAGAGAGAAGGAATGGGGGAGAGAGAGGGAGAGAGAGAGAGAAGGAACGGGAGAGAGAGAGAGAGAGAGAGAGGGAGGGACAGAGAGGGAGGGAGAGAGAGAGAGAGAGAGAGAGAGAGAGAGAGAGAGAGAGAGAGAGAGAGAGAGGGAACGGGAGAGAGAAATGAGATGGGGTAATTGTGCAGGTTGCCAGGGTGATGGCAACCGAGCAACCAGATGGCAGAGACTGTGTGAGAACGACAGCACAGATCTGGCCACTGCAGAGGGCATCATGGAGAAGGGTATTACAGTGTGTGAAGATGTAATGCACACACACACACACACACACACACACACACACACACACACACACACACACACACACAGACAGACACACACACTGCCATGCACACACACACACACATACATGCACACACACACACACACACACACACACACACACACACACACACACACACACACACGCATACGCCTTTGCACAAGCACATCCCCCCACACACACACACTAGCACACACAATGTTGACCCTTGTCCTCTCCTGTGGCTATGTCTGCACATAAACACACACACACACACACACACACACACACACACACACACACACACACACACACACACACACACACACACACACACACACACACACACACACACACACAGGCTTGCTCAGTGAACACTGACATGTCTACTAAAAACACAAAGGTGTACCCAAACAGACCAGTTCCTTATTTGACTTGCATAGCAATGAAGTGGGCCAGATGCTCCAAATAAACTAGCCCCTATGCTAACAGTTTACACTTTCCCAAAGTCATCTTTGGCATAATTGAGCCAGCCTAGCGGAACAGTTATATAACGTGAGAGAGAGGTGGGGTAGGGTGTCGATTGCACCTTTTCCCAGGAACCCAGCTAAAGCTAAAACAAACCAAAGGCCCTTTTACTTGCAGGGCCGTTGCAACAGGGCAGGCAAACCAGGCAGGCGATTGCCTAGGGGCCCCAATCTAAAAGGGCCCCCTCCCAAGATTGACTGTTAGGTGGTTTTCTTTAAATAAATTATGACTTCAGGCTGCATTTGGACAACTGCAAGGTCAACACAAGTAATTGTATTAATGAAAAATGCCTGAAGATTAAAACAATGTGGTTCATGTAGGTGTTTATGGGAGGTGAAGGGCCCCATGCCCCACTCTTATCTGACGAAGACACAGTATATAGAAACATTAAGGTGGTGACAGAGGTGGCTGCACCGTTCTAAAAACTCCAAAGCGGCGATTTGACATGTTACATCTTTTGTGACGGCTTGCAAGTTCTTGCAACGACCTGCGACGATTGATTGACACCGCTGCAACTGCTCTCTAAAACCGTCTCATCTCGTCGCGGATCTTCAGTCTGAATCGGCCTTTAGTGTTTTTTTTTGCACTAACAATAAACAAGACTACAATATTCATCAGTGAGCTCCAGTTCTTCCTCCTTGATAGGCCCACAGGTCTCCTATGCTTGGGGCCCCCTAAGTACCTTGAAACAGCCCTGCCCAAGGCATAGACTCAGTGCTCCCTGTCTGATCAGGCGGTGTGGGCCCGGAGGATTTCCACGAATCGGAGGAGTTCATCCGGTGCGAGGGACAACACAACGCTCCGTCATCGTATTCGGCGGAGAGCTTTGAGTCTGTTCATGCCTGACAGGTCACTCATCCGCCCATGTTTAATCAACAAACACCTTGTTCCATCTCAGAGCCACTTACTCTCCCTGACGCTCCTTAGGCATGACAGTCACCAGGCAGATGAGGAGACACACACACACACACACACACACACACACACACACACACACACACACACACACACACACAAACTCAGACAACTTAATACACACACATACACACACACATACATGTACACTCAGACACACTATACAAATACATGAACACACGCACACACACACACAAGCTCACACATAAACACACACACATGCACATACACATACACACACACACACACACACACACACACACACACACACACACACACACACATCAGCACTCCAAACAGATCTCACACCACCTCAGGCACCACCAGTCAGACCTCTCTGTCTGCATTACAAGTCGTCTACAGCAAAATATCATATTCTGCCAGAGCCTAAGGGCCTTTGTCCACATGGACAGGTAGACACACACACACACACACACACACACACACACACACACACACACACACACACCTACAACATAAAAACACCCCTAAACACACACTCTCACATACACAAACACCCCTACATACACACACACACACACACACACACACACACACACACACACACACACACACACACACACACACACACACGGACAGAGAGAGAGAGAGAGAGAGAGAGAGAGAGGGGGGGGGGGAGTCCCCAAAGCAAGCAGCAGCACCACCACCACTAAAGCAAGCTGCAGTGGAGCCTAGGCCTGGTGCCGGGTGCACCAGAGCAACAAAAGTGGTGTTTACCAAACAGTGCTCTCTAAAGCCAGTGGCCAGCCATCCATCTGCCCCAGCTATCGCTATTGTGCTGCAGCACGTGATGGATGACTTGCCTGGCCTCCATCTTGGGGGGCTGGATGGCCTCTCAGGGGGAAGAGGCTATTTAGGAGTCTGTGGTCAAATCCAGCAGCAAGTATGGCAGAGCATACAGACCATGTTGAGCCATGTTTTTTGTTTAGGTTTTTTTTTTGCTTGTTTGTTTATTTCATAAGCAACAAAAACTATGTTTTTGATTTCCTTCAGGATGAATGAAGAGCTATCTCATCTTGTCTTATCTGAAGGTTTTTTTTGTATTATCTTAAGGGTTAGTATGTTTGCTTTTGTTTATTTCAAAAGCAGCAAAAACTCATTAGGAATCTCAGTACACCCACAGCAATGCATAGAAAGAAAAAGAAAAAAACACACACAAACACACCATGCCATGCAAGAGTCTATTTAGCAGAGTATGGCAAAGTATGGCAGAGCATAGGACTACAGTATGTTAAGCCATGTTCTTCTATGTTTCTTCCATGTATGTTTCTTGAATTTCCTTCAAGAT
>JAODXP020000018.1:1967544-1977544 GCA_027497455.2 Sardinella longiceps | reverse complement strand
TTTGCAGGATTATTACATTTTAAAAGTGCATATTTTTATTACGTTTGTGGTTTATTACGTTTGTGGGAAGTTATTACGTTTGTGGGTGTTACACACACACACACACACACACACACACACACACACACACACACACACCACATCTCTTCACTCAGCCAGCAGCACTTAAAGACAACCACAAACACTAGCCCTGTGCTTCATGTCACAGTATCTGACCTCTCCCTCCCTCCCTCTCTCTCTCTCTCTCTCTCTCTCTCTCTCTCTCTCTGTCTCTCTCTCTCTCTCTCTCTCCCTCTTTCCCACTGTCAGGCTATAGCTCTGAGGCGTAACAGAGGGCAGGTACTGTACTGAACACAGATAATGGGGGCGGGGCCGGGGGTGGGCCCAGATGCTTGACAGACAGATGACAGAGATGGAGAACAGATGTGCACGGATTCACACTGACACAGAGGTCAGGGGTGGGTGTTAGTGTGTGTGGTGTGTGTGTGTGTGTGTGGGGAGGTGTGTACCTACTGAGCTGCTGTTATGCTGGCACAAGACAAGAGCACGTGTGTATACTGTACATACATCTGCATGCACTTACAGTAGATAGATATTGCAAAACAGACACGCACACACACACACACACACACACACACACACACACACACACACACACACACACACACACACACACACACACACACACACACACACACACAGTCACAAACACACACACTGTCTGCTCCTCAGTACATGTATCTAGGCTGTTTATATGAAGTGTACAGTATGCATCTGTGTATGAGGAAATGTATATTTGCATGTATAGTATATGTATGTTTGCATGTGTATGCATATATAAATATATGTGTATACATGTGTACATGTGTAGGTGCAGGAGTGTGAGTGTGAGTGATGCTGCTCAGTAGATTAAGAGCCTGCATTTATGTGTACTGTATGTGTATATTATGTGTGTGTGTGTGTGTGTGTGTGTGTGTGTGTGTGTGTGTGTGTGTGTGTGTGTGTGTGGAGTGTGATAGTGTGCCCCTCAGTAGACTAGTGAGCCATGGGCTAGAGAACAGAACAGTTCCTGCCAGCAGAGCTTAAGCTCCTCCCTCCTCTACTACACTATGGAGCTTCAAGCAGCCATTTCTCAGGAGCCATCGATCGCAGTGACACAGATCTCACAGCCCATAACACACATGGATTCTGTGTGTGTGTGTGTGTGTGTGTGTGTGTGTGTGTGTGTGTGTGTGTGTGTGTGTGTGTGTGTGTATGTGTGTGTATGTGTGTGTACATGTCTGTGAGTGTCCGTGAGATGTGAGTGTCCGTGAGATGTGTGTGATATGTGTGTGTGTGTGTGTGTGTGTGTGTGTGTGTGTGTGTGTGTGTGTGTGAGAGAGAGAGAGAGAGAAATATGTGGCCATGAGCACAGAGAACATAAACATACACACACACACACACACACACACACTGCCAGAGACGCGCATACACCCAGCGTTGATATGAAAGGAGAGAAATGACTGTAACACTCAACAGAGGCAATCTTCAAAAGAGCTCACGCACGAGCACACACGCAGCACACACACACACACACACACACACACACACACACACACACACACACACACACACACAAATACAAACACACACAATCACACACACAAATACAAAGAGAACTTGGTCTGAAAGTGCACTGATCTCACTCTACAATCACAAACTCAAACTAATAACATCCTCTCATTCTTTCCCAATTCCTTCTCTTGCTCTCGTTTCTCTCACACGCAAACACATTCACACAACATCCACACACACACACACACACACACACACACACACACACACACACACACACACACACACACACACACACACACACACACACACACACACACTGATTGCATCCTGAAGGTGATGGGGATGAACAGTGGCTCCCTGAGACCTAAAGTGCCATTTGTGGGTGTGTGTGAGAATGTGTGTGTGTGTGTGTGTATATATGTGTGTGTGTGTGTGTGTGTGTGTGTGTATGCTTCTCCAATCCCAGCAGACCGCTGGCCACTTATTGACTGACACTTCCATTCGCTCCGCTGGGTTCAGGAGCCTCTCTTTCATCACACTGCCTCATGTGTCTGACACCCTCCCCAAAGACACACACACACACACACACACACACACACACACACACACACACACACACACACACACACACACACATACACACACACTGGGCCCACTCAAGAGACACACACCCACATACATACACGCATACAAGTACACACACACACACACACACACACACACACACACACACACACACACACACACATGCTTCAGAGAGCTTCACAAATCACTGAACTATCAGAAGAATGTCTCACGAGAGAGAGAGAGAGAGAGAGAGAGAGAGAGAGAGAGAGAGAGAGAGAGAGAGAGAGAGAGAGAGAGAGAGAGAGAGAAGGGGGAGAAGAGGCAGATGAAGGGAGAGGCGTAGGTGGTGGTGGGAGGAAGAGGAGAAAGAGGAGGAAGAGAGATGAGATGAGATGAGGAAGATGACAGTGTCTGCCATTTCAGAGATAAGGCTATCCCCCTCTTACAGTAAAATGGCAGCCCTGACATCTCTGTGTGGCTCCCATGGCACTCCATGAATACCCTCTCTTATTCTCAGTGTGGCCCAAACCCCTCAAACACAGGCAAGACATCACTCACACACACACACACACACACACACACACACACACACACACACACACACGATCATATACACACACACACACACACACACAGACACACACACATGCACACTCAGGCACACACACACACACACACACACACACACACACACACACACACACACACACACACACACACACACACACACACACAATCACACACACAACGATCACCCAGACAGACAGACAGACAGTCAGACTGAAGGAGATGAGAGCGTGATGAAAGCAGCGTGGCGTTCCATACAGGGAAAAGAGCGGTGAGCCACAGACTGGACACGGGCCACGGACTCAGTGTTCTCCAGTCTCGCTTCAGGATGGAGGGAGGAAATGTGAGAAGAGGAGAGGAGAGAGGAGACGATGGAGGGAATAGAGAGAAGGAGAGAAGGAGGGGAGGGGAGAGGAAAATAGAGGGAAAAGAGATGAGTGAGAGAGATGCAGGAGGGGAGGAGGGGAGGGAAGAGGGGGAGAGTTTTAGCCATGTTATAGTCGAGAACCATGAACCACAGAAACCACCATGTGAAGACATAGATACAGCACCATGCTTTCCTGGCAACAACCTCCTCACTGGCACCACCATGGGAAACCAACTGCGCGCACACACACACACACACACACACACACACACACACACACACACACACACACACACACAACACACATAAATACATACACACACACACACACACACACACACACACACACACACACACACACACACACACACACACACACACACAAACGGCCCAATGGCAAAGGATTAGTAGGGGCCCCAGTGCAGTCGTGGGCCCCTGTGGTGACTGAGGGTAGAGTGATGAAGGGTAACAGAGAAGTAAATTATACCTCTAAATTATACCTCTTTTCTCTCCTCTCCTCTCCTCTTCTCTCCTCTCCACTTCGCTTCACTTTCCACCAGTATAACATAAACTCACACCATCTATACTGTCTCAAGGTATATAACACATACACATGCACACACACACACACACACACACACATTCACACCCACACACAGTACATATACATACACAAGCAGCTCTTCACATATGGTATGTCCTCACAAACCAGTAGATATTATGCACCCATACAGAAACACATACATAAACACACACACACACACACACACACACACACACACACACGCACACACACACAATCAATTTTTCATATGTAGAAGTAAGAAAATTACATACATACAGTACACAAACACCAACATATAACCACCAAAGGTCTATACATACACAAACCAACAAACCAACGCACACATGTTGACACACACAGAAACAGACACACACAAACACACACACAAACACGCACACACACAACACACACACACACACACAATAACAATAACACACACACACACACACACACACACACACACACACACACACACACACAAAAAAGACACACACACACACACACACATACACACAATAACAGGCACACAAACACACCCACACACACAGTAGAACTCTGACCCCGGTAATTGTAATGCGTCACTGAGGCAAGGCGTTATTGACTGGCTGCTAAGCGCTGACAACGGGACTCCAGTGATAGGGCAAAGCCTCTGATTCATCTCCACTGTCACTTCAAGGGTCTCCGCAGGAATACTGATCACACACACACACACACACACACACACACACACACACACCACCACCTTGTCAATACAGCGTAGGTGTGTGCATGTTTGTCAATGTGCATTCATGTATGTGTCCCTACTGCATGTGAGTGTGCATGTCAGTGTGGCGGGATTTACATGTGTGTGTGTGTGTGTGTGTGTGTGTGTGTGTGTGTGTGTGTGTGTGTGTGAGGCTGCCATCCTGCACATGGGCACCTCGTGCCAAGCTATGCCCCTGCTGAAGGGCTTTCCGTCCTGAGGACTGGCACTGGTGCCCAGATGGCAGCGGGGAAGCTCCTGTGGGAGAGAGAGGGAGGGAGAGAGAGAGAGAGAGAGAGAGAGAGAGAGAGAGAGAGAGAGAGAGAGAGAGAGAGAGCGAGAGAGCACTGCACGGAGGGACCTGTGGCAGGAGGAGGAGGGGAGGGATGAGGGGAGGAAGGGATGTGTGTGTGTGTGTGTGTGTGTGTGTGTCTGTGTGCTTGCATGCGTGGGAGTGATCACGACTCCAAAGCCAAGGAGATCCCCTCGCATCCACCAGTGGCACCGAAGGATGCAAACCTGCTCCACTTCTCCCTTCTCCTCCCTTCTCCTCTCCTTTCCTCTTTATTCCTCTCTTCTCTTCTCTTCTCCTCTTCTTTCCTCTCTTCTCCACTCTTCTCCTCTCCTTTCCTCTCTTTTCCACTCTCCTCCTCTCCTCTCTTCTCCTCTCCTTTCCTCTCCTCCCCTCTCCTCTCTTCTCTTCCCCTCTCCTCTTTTCTCCTCTCCTCTCTGCTCTCCTCTTCTTTCCTCTCTTCTCCTCTCCTCTCCTCTCCTCCAATCCTCCCCTCATCTCTCTTCCCCATACTCATCCCCTCTGACTGGAGCCAGGTGGTGTGGAGCTAAGCGCCCATAGCGCCTGCAGCTCTGCTCCCAGCACTGAGGACAAGTGAAGACGGAGGCTGATTGCCCGTGGCAGCCTGCATGGCCCTCCGTCTCCAGACAGGAGATTAGATCATCACTGCTGCTGCTGCTGCTGCTCCTGCTACTCGTCTAGGGATGGCCAGACAGCCAGAGAGACAGGCAGGCAGGCAGATAGACAGCCAGATAGACAGGCAGGCAGATAGACAGGCAGATAGATAGACAGGCAGCCAGGCAGGCTGAGGTGTCTGGTGCTAGGACTGTGAATGGGTTTGCCTAAGGGGCTCCCTGGGCCACAAGGCCTCATGGCTTTTAAAAGTTTGAACACATACAGGAGCTCTATTTCAATTCCCTTCCATTCAATTCTCCTATTCAATTCTGCTATTCAGTCTGTGATTCCTCCTATAATTCTGCTATTCAATCAATTCTGCTATGCCTCCTATTTAGTCCCCTGTCGATTCAATTGGACTCTCTCCTCCATTCTCTCCTATTCAATGGGAAATCCACTCAAACACACTCAGGTCAGGTCAGGCAAGGCAAGGCCAGATCAGCTCAACACTGCTCAGTTCCAACACACAATAGTTGTTGAGTTCCCCTTAGTTATCAGTAATCACATGTAAAACACTACTGAGCGTTGTACATGCATAGACTCAGTCTCCTCACAGCAACCAAGACAGAGACATAGGCCAGAAAGAACAAGTCTTTAGTGGTTAGATATTTTCATTAGGTACTTTTTAGGTAGCTACAGACCAAAGATCTGTGACGAGACAGGCTAAGACGTTCTAAAAAGCAGTGACCCCGAAATGCGATTTGGCATTTTAAATCTGTTAACATGCAGCTGCTTACAACAACCTGCGATACTTGATTCACACCACCGTCGATTGCGACAGTTGATTAAAACCGTCTCATCTATTCGCAGATCTTCAGTCTGAATTGGCCTTTAGATGTAAGAAGGCAAAAACACTCAGTGTTCCTTTAAACCTTGTCTGCCTGCCTGTCTGTCTGTCTGTCTGTCTGTCTCGCTGTCTGTCTGTCTGTCTGTCTGTCTGTCTGCCTGATGGTCGGTCGGTCTGTCCAACTGAGGTAATTCCACATACCGATCTGACAGCACAGGGAGGGATGAAACATGTCAGTTTGATGATAGGGGAGCAGCACTGGGCTTTCAGCACGCAGCCGCAGCCTCAACGTAGCTGAATTCTTTTTTTTTTACATTTTTTTCATTTATTATTATTATTTCTGACGGGCTTCTGAGACAAGAAGGAGAGCCAGCCCGAGCTGTCGCCAAAGCTGCCTTTGATGGAGACTAATGGCCTCTTTTTTTTCTTTCTTTCTTTCTTTTTTTTTTTTTTTTTGTGAAGCTAGCTGCATTTGTTTGGCGAGAGGAGATGATCTTCTCCTTTCCTTTCAGCTCCCATTCTCATTCCTGCCTATGTCTCCTGTGCTTCTCACTGGCTCCCATCGCCATAGCAACCAAACCCAGGGGTGTGTGTGTGTGTGTGTGTGTGTGTGTGTGTGTGTGTGTGTGTGTGTGTGTGTGTGTGTGTGTGTGTGTTGGGGGGTGGGGGAGAGAATGAGGGACATCCACACAAAAGATAAGCTGTCAAGACAGCTTCAGAATCACCATATCTATGTTTACACACTCACACATTTGCACATGCATTCACACACACAAAACGTATACATACATACACGGAAACAAGCGGAATCACCACCTGATGTAAAATGCACACACAGAGAGATTGACACACACACACACACACACACACACACACACACACACACACACACACACACACACACACACACACACACTCACATGGCACAGAAAGAATATTAGCACCACAGAGTTGTCACTGAGATCAAAGCACAGCGCTCATATTCAATGCTAAACTCGCTAGCGGGGGGAATGTGAAAGGAATGGCTTTTTTATTCATAGAGCAAGGCAAAGGGCTCCTCCATCGCATCGGAGAGAGACAGAGAGAGAGAGAGAGAGAGAGAGAGAGAGAGAGAGAGAGAGAGCAGCACTCCTGCATGCCAAAGCTCAATATAAATACAAGCCACATGCCACGGCGGCGGGTGAGCCAAGAGGCATGAATCTGTGGACATTTGGACTTTTCACTTACATTACAACACAACATGAGCCTGAGTCACTGTGAAGGGTAAGAGGGGCCAGAGAGAGAGAGAGAAAGAGAGAGAGAGAGAGAGAGAGAGAGAGAGAGAGAGAGAGAGAGAGAGAGAGAGAGAGAGAGAGAGAGGGAGGGAAGGAGACAGCTGAGACTTCTCTTCATCAGTCCAGAGCCTGAAGGGACTTGCGTGGCGTGAGTGTGGTGTGTATGTGTGTGTGTGTGTATGTGTGTGTGGCTGTACGTGAGCGAGGGGGGGCTGGGGGTAGTCATTGACCATAGACTCTCTGGCCCTTTGAGTCAGAGTGTCTATCTACAGCACAATGATATCACCGTGCTTTTCACAACAAATGTGTTGCATAACAACGTAAACCCCCCCCCCCCCCCCCCCACACACACACACACACCCCAGCGCTGTCATATTTTATAAGTGCTTTGGTGAAGAGAATAATGCATAAAGGGAGAAAAAGACAGAAAAAGACAGTGACAGCAAAGAGAGAGAGAGAGAGAGAGAGAGAGAGAGAGAGAGAGAGAGAGAGACGGCAACAGAAAGAGGGACGGCAACAGAGAAAGAGAGAGAGACGGTGTCAGAGAGAGAGAGAGAGAAATGATGACAGAGGGAGAGAGAGACAGGGAGAGAGAGAGAGATGGTGACAGAGAGGGAGAGACAGAAAGACGGTGACAAAGAGAGAGAAAGAAAAAAATGGTGACGGAGGGGGAGAGAAAGAATGAGAGAGAGAAAGAATGAGAGAGAGAGAATAAAAGCCGGCCTCATTAGTCTGACTCAACACAGATCCTGGATCAGATGAGATGTGAGCGATAGATAGCTAGACAGCTAGATAGATAGATAGCTAGCTCAGGGGGAATGTGCTCAGTCAGAGATGGCTAGCCCGCTCATGGAGATGTTTCAGCTGCATGTCAGTGCATCAGTAGTGTGGAAAATATTCCACTCTGTCCTTCCCCAACTGATTCATACCCCCCTTAACCCCCCAACACACACACACACACACACACACGTTTTTTCCACTTCCCCAGAGAACACCACTTTCAAAATCGGCCAAAAGCGACAAAGCCTAAGGGTTGCCTTGCCTTGGGAGCACAGTGATCCAACAACAAAAAAAAAAATTATTTTCGGGAGGGCACTCCACCAGACTGAAAGCATCTCATGAAACACTTTTGGTTTTGAGACATCTTCACCATCGTAGCTTTGCATTTATTTGCATTGCATTTTATACAGTGGGCAAACGTGACATTTATATTATTTTTAAAGAGACACTATGCAACTTTTCGCCACTGACTGAGTGGACTAGTCATAATGCAATGCAAGTTTTATTCCCACTTTTATTTTATTGGTGGTTTCTATGTCATTTTGGATGTTTTAGCATGCCAGTATTAATCATAGCTTCTTCATAAGATCAGATGAGAGAGGGAGAGAGAGAGAGAGAGAGAGAGAGAGAGAGAGAGAGAGAGAGAGAGAGAGAGAACTTTGCTCTGTCCCGACCAAAAATAAACACGCTTCGGGGAGACCTCTGGGCAAGGGCGTCAGTTTGGTTTCTGAAGTGCTGGGGACAAAAACACTGATATACAGCTTGGTTCCAAAGTGCTGGGGATAGAAATTTCTTAATGGTTCTTTTATGCTTCTGTCTATACAAAATTGCAACATGTAAGCCTATCTTCTCGCAAAAAAAAAACAAAAACAAAAAACTATTAGGCCTATCTAGGTGATACGTGAGGAATTTATGTTTGGACAGCTTTGCGCACGCGAGTAGCGCTTGCAATCTGCTGCGCTCTCTCGGCAGATCTCAGACCTAGGCCTTAGCCACAGGGAGCAGTCATTTAGGCCAGGCTACAGCAGCTGAAATCTTTGCATCTCCACTTTTTATTAGCCAATTATTGTACATTCGTTATTATAAGACATAAATCAGCTCTACTGGTCTGTCTGACTAGCCTACATATCGATGGTAAATTATTTAATAACCAACTTAAGTGTGGAAACGTTTTTTTTTTTTAATCTAAGAAATGGTGATTTATAAATTCATAAAATTGTGGAAATAATCATCCGCATTGCGTTAGATTCGCGCGGTTTGTGAGAATTAAAATACATTTATAAAATAAGCATCGCATTGTCATCGAAAGGGTGACTGATCTGAAACCACCACATTCTACCTTAGGCCTACAATTGAACCATCCAGTCCATAACTTGTCCATTATCTTGCGCACACGTGAGCGCAATGGAAGGTGAAGGGAACAAGAGGCTATGCTCTAGGCTTTGCGTCTGCGTTTGCGTTGTTTCAAAAGTGTCGGTATACATTGCATTGCATAATGTGCAAGGAGATCGCTAAAATGTTTACCGTTAATGCACTGAAAGTTATTCATAGGCTTACTGAAAACTGATCGTGCTGCAAGTCTCTCACTCTTGTTCCCATCACCTGCCAAACCTTTCCAAATATACATAGGCAATAATAATAGGCAGAAAATGTACGGGACTAATTCAAAAGAAAAAAATAGCTGCCCCGGCCAGTGATGCAGAATGACGCTGCGAAAGTTATGCTTTTAAAAGTCATTCAACGTCTCGAAAACAAACTCAATGGTTCATATGAACTAACTGCTCTATTAGTCCCAATGTAAATGATTGTAACCACACAGTTTGATAG
>JAODXP020000018.1:1960044-1962544 GCA_027497455.2 Sardinella longiceps | reverse complement strand
TGTGTTTGTCCTGACACACGGCTGAGACAGAGACTCCAGTTCTGGCTCCTCGGCCCAAGAGTCTTGTCTTGGGGTAAGAAGTGTTTTTTCCTGAGGTAAAGTCCAGCTTCCTGTTTGCTACAGAGCTAGGCCAGACAAAAAAAAAATCAACCATGCCACAGGAGAAAAAAAAAAAAAAGAAAAGACGAGAAAAAAAAAGAGAGAGAAAAAAAAACATGCAACTGTCCAGCTGTCCATGTACTGTAGCGTAGAGAACACTATCTACCCGTCTCCTGGCTTCCCCCTGTGGATTGTCCACACATCCTCTGTCTGGCTCGAAGGAGAGAGGGCTTTTATCGACAATTTGCACTCAAAATGGCAGCTAAGGGGGTGGGGGGGTTGGGGGGCATTGCAGACAGCATGTCGGTGTGTGTGTGTGTGTGTGTGTGTGTGTGTGTGTGTGTGTGTGTGTGTGTGTGTGCTCTGGGATCTGGAGACGCTTGTGTATCCATTACGTGTGTATCCATTACTTCCTCGACTAGGCAATATACAGTACGCTCTGGGCAAATAAACGTCAACAGCGTTTGATCACACACATGTGTGTGTTTGCACTGGTTTGCACACACAAACACACAAAACAAAATGCATGCATTGCATACACACATAAACACGCAGGAGAGCGTGCACAGACACACACACATACACACACACACACACACACACACACACACACCTGCAGAAGAGAACACACACATACACACACACACACACACATACGCACACACACACACACACACACACACACACACACACACACACACACACACACACACACACACACACACACACACACACACACACACACACACACACACACACACACACACACACACAAACGTCCAGTGTGCATTTTCAAGGCCATTTAGCATCCCATTGATTTGATTTAGACGCCTCGGATCACTAAACAGCTGTGCTCGTCTCCAGTCCAGGAGTGTTAGCACACATGCTAATTGCTCTTTACTCTCTCGCCTCTGACAGACTCCACGTTAGCAAAAACACACACACACACACACACACACACACACACACACACACACACACACACACTTATGTGGCTGTTAGCAAAAACACTCAATGGCGACAACAGCCTCAGCCTCATGTCCATGCTCCGTCCAATAAACGCTGCCCATCAACGACTGACACCCGATTCAATGCGCCCTTGGGGTCGTAAACATATCACCGGCAGTGTGTGTGTGCCAGTTCCTGATGAGCCTGTTGGCTCTTTCAAATCTCCACCGCCTGCCTTTTGTTGTTCCAACTAATGGCCATAAACTTGCAGCCGAATAGAGGAAGTCCTTTCCTGCCTTATGCTTATACAGAAAGCCATTGTGGCGTGCGTCAAAACATGGAGGCCGGGCTATTAGCCTGGAAAGCACCTGCCAGTTCAAAGACCTGAGAGAGCATAACAGCATGATACTAGACCTCCACCAAGGCAATGTGGTCACAGACACAATATGAATTCCAGATCGTGTTCTGGATCACCGATCAACACCAAAATCGGATCAGTTCATACTTGGCCCAATACAGACGAAAATGTCTGAAAATTTCATCCAAATCCATGCAGTACTTTTCGAGTTGTTGTACACACACACACACACACACACACACACACAGACGCCAGCAAAAACATAACCTCCTTGAAGTACTGTTGCACTTGTAGCCCAGTTAACAAATCACACTTCTAGTAAGGTATTCACATGTATTGTGTTGTACTGTAGTTTGATTGTTATTCCTCTTTCTGTAAGTCGCTCTGGTTAAATCATCTGCTAAATGCATAAATGTAAATGTAAACAAATGAAATATCAAGGGGAAAAAAGGCCAGATGTGATCTGCTCACTTTATTTACTTGAAAGTGCAGGAGTGATACGATTTAAGAATCTGATGGTTGTTTGAATATGGATCCTGCCTTCTTCAAGATCTTGGAGCTCTTTTGACATTTATGGGGTTTTCGTGCTGGCATGCACTGTGTTCTTCGAGCTGGGATTCCTTGACAGCGAGCAAAACAACTACCAAGCTGGAAGGATGGGTGTGGGTGTGTGTGTGTGTGTGTGTGTGTGGCGGGGTGAGTCAGATCCCAACAAACTGAGAAGGCATGACAGATTGGGACCCGTGCCTCACACTGTTTTTCATGCAAACATCAAAATACTGTGTGTACATTTCTTTTTCACACAAACACACTCACAATTCTCACAGCCATATAAGTGTGTGTGTGTGTGTGTGTGTGTGTGTGTGTGTGTGTGTGTGTGTGTGTGTGTGTGTGTGTGTATGTGTGTTTCTGTGTGTGTGTGTGTGTGTGTGTGTGTGTGTGTGTGTGTGTGTGTGTGTTTCTGTGTGTGTGTGTGTGTCTGTGTGTGTGTGCATGCGCGCAAATGAGATCGTGAGGGAGGGAGAGAGAGAGAGAGAGAGAGAGAAAAAAAGAAAAGGGAATGAGCTAAAGACAAAGCGACTGAGTTCACTCTAA
>JAODXP020000018.1:1942544-1947544 GCA_027497455.2 Sardinella longiceps | reverse complement strand
TGTGAGGTGAATCATGCGTACAAAAACACCCATCTCCCATCTCTCCCACTTTTCCTCTCACTCTCACCTCGTGTACTTCTCCCACACCACATTCAAGCACACGCACTCTCTAACACACACCACACACACACACACACACACACACACACACACACACACAGACACATATGCATACAGACACAAACACACACAAGCATAAACACAGATGTGCAGACTCAACCGACAGAGGTGACTGAGGATTCGAATATCTGCTCATGTGCGTGCCGAGCGCTTCTCCAGCACCGCCTAAATGCCAGTGTTTGTCAGAGCCGGAGGAGGAGGAGGAGGAAGAGGAGGAGGAGGAGGAGGGAAGGACAGGAGCCGGTCTGCTGCTCAGGCTGTCTGTACGGATTCCCAGAAGCGCTGACTGCACTGCGCTCCTCAAGCCTGATCTGGGAACAGGCATTCAACCCCATCCCTCCACCCCGGCCCATACCTGTTCCCCGTTCTCCCCTTACTACAAGTACTCTCCAAGAGGAAATGAAAAAGCACTGCCTGCTAGGTTGAGAAAGGTGAAGTAAGGATCAGTTGATCTGGGATGGGTCAAACAGAGCTACTCTCCTCTGTGCTATCAAGCTATCAAGGAAAGGCATTTTGTTTTTCCTGGGCAGAACTCCCAGTCTAATGACTTCAGATATTTTTTTTCCCCACATCAAACAGACTGTCCGTGAGACCGAGCCCGGGTCTGAGTCCAGGTACTATTTTGGTGCTCACCCTCATCTTAAGTAAGTTCAGGTGATTATTAATGAAGCGAAGGAACATAGTGGGCGGGAAGGTTGGAAAGAGTGTGGAGGCAAATGGAGGCTCTCTGGAGAGGGCTTGTGAAATGTTGGAGAGGAGGACACGACGTACATCAAGGCTAGGCCTCGGGACCACCTCCATTCTGCTGGTAAAGTGCTCATTATCACACTCTACTTATTGTAATTATTATTATTATTATACTGCATTAAAATGGAGTTTGTGCTCCACTGCTAAACTAAGTCAGATGAGTTCAGGCGGAGCGGTTCCTTCCACAATTCGTCCTGGTCTATTCCTCAACAGTCGATGGAACTATGGCTATGGATCTCATTATCTATTGGCATATACATCATTGTGGCCAAAGAGAACACAACTATCCACTTTGATGGCAGGACAGCTCCTTAGGGTACAGAGCCATTGAACATACTGTTCACACAAACACGAGATGCAGCAATTTTTTTTCTTCTTTTTTTTCGTTTTCTGCCCAAAGCCATTTTCTGTTGCCACCCTCCTCCACTCGATCTCCCACCACAATCTGCTGAATCTCATCCAAGACAGAAAGAGGGAGAGGGAGAGAGAGAGAGAGAGAGAGAGAGAGAGAGAGAGAGAGAGAGAGAGAGAGAGAGAGAGAGAGAGAGAGAGAAAAGAAATGTGCTTTATTCTTAGCACAATATTCCTCTCCATTTCTCCTCACCCCCAACCCTCTCCCTCTCCCTCTCTCTGCCTCCCTCGCTAAAAGGGAGAGCTGAATGCCAATTAAGGCGAACTTGCTTGGAGAGTATATAGTAGTTGGTGGTGTGGGGGAGAGGAGGTGGCAGAGGGCAGTAGGAGGGAGGAAAGGAGGGGGGGGGATTGGGGTGGGGGGGATAGGGAGCTGCGTTGGCAGACTGCCTTCGGCTGCCGTTTAGACTCTGTTGTCCGTTCCACTCAGTTCTGTTTACGAGCCCGTCTGTAGCAGTGGGCCAGGGAGGCAGCCGGTGCTGAACCTGAGCTAGTAGGGCAGCAGCAACAACAGAGGTTGAAGCAGAGGGTGCTGGAGGTGGGTGGCTGTGGTGCCTGTGGTTGTGAGGGAAGGTAGGGGGGAGGAGGAGGAGGCGAGGGGGTCAGAGGTACCAGCCCGTGCCTTCCACAGCTCTTCTCCTCTCCCCCCTCCTCCTCTGCCCTCTACACTCTACACGCGCCTCCTCCATGCTGTTCGCAAGTCAAAACACAAAGTTCCTGCCCCTGCCTGACTGCCAGTAGACAGAGGGTATCTAAATGGCAGCTCTTACAAGAGCTTACAACTAACTCCCACAGAGCCACACCTCTGAACTATCCAGATCGATGATTGAAGATCGACATTGACAAGTGGCAACCATATGTTGGGAGGAGAGACCACCTGATCCCAACCCTAATCCTTCTCTGACTGGCCATATGATGGAATGCTGGAATAAGTTGTGAGTGAGCTGTTCCGTTGTCATGACGAGTGTTTTCTGAACTCCTACATGTGAAGCAAATGCTCTCTCCTCTCCATCTCTGCTGAGACTCAATGTGCATTAGCTGCCGTCAGCAGCAGGGCGGGGTGGGGATGGGGGAGGGAGGGGAGGGGAGGGGAGGGTGGGGGAGAGGAAGGGCAATGAAGTGGCGGTCGGTGTTGCGCAACTCAACGTACTCACCCAGGGGCTCGACCTGGCCGAGCGCTCACATGCCATTGCCTTATAAAGCAGAGTGTGCTGGAAAATCTAATTTTGATGCCCATGATATAGAGCAGGACTTACACTCTTGGCATTTCCTTATCCATGCACTCTCTACTCTTTTTCTCTTCTCTTTCTTCTCCTTCTTTTTCTCTCATTCCTCCCTCCCTTCCCCCTCCCTCTCTCCCATTCCCTCTCTCCCTTTCCCTCCCCCTCGTTGGGTCTAGTCTGTGACAGGTTTAATCCCCTGGCCGTGGTGAGACTGGGCTCATGAACTCTGCCAGCCTTGCTCGCCTACGACTCCTGGAAAGTGTCAGAAGTGAGGAGGGGGGCGGGGGGTTGTAAGTTTTACTCTCGAGTCTCCAAACCACAAGGGGATCAAAGGCCCCCACTCCCCTCCCTCCTGGCCCCCAGGGGTGGTTGGTGGCGGTGGGGTAGGGGGGGGGTGCTGGGGAGGTGCGGGTTGAGGGCAAGCAGCTTAGGGTCTCTGGGTCACGGCCTGCCTGGCAGCGGGGCGTCGAAGGGAGAAGAGGTTTGTGACGAACGGCTCTCCGTCTGGAACCGTGGCACGGGGGTCTGAAAGGGGCCTGCCCTGCAGCACCAACCACATGCTGAGCATGTGCATGCCTGGGAGTACCCATGCTGCTTTGCAAACTCCATTTCATTTCGCTCTGTCAAAGCAGCATGGTGTCCATGGCCAATCTCTAGCCCTGCTTTTGGGATCCAATCATAGAACAGGGAGGGACTAGCCTGGGAGGTTGTAATCTGACTGGTGGCTTTGGTATAATTGTAGATATGATTGGCTATGAGCTGCGTACAGACTCTTACAGTATGATAGACATTTGTAGCACCCAATAAACTATGAGAAGATGAATGGGTGGGTCTCCAGACTAAATATCACTTGTGATTAGCACCATGGCATCTCAAATATTTATATTGCCCTGCCTGACCCACTGAATTCCCACTGTTGGAGAGAATGGGGAATTTGATGAGAGCATTCAATTCCCCAGCCAGTTGCTACTAATCTTTTTGGTGCCTTTTGTGGTTTTATTACCTCCGCCAAGGAAATTATCGTTTCGCTGGCATTTTGTCTGTCTGTTTGTCTGTCTGTCTATCTATGGACAAAATAACTAGGAAAGATGATGATTTGCCAAACCAGAGGTCTTTGCCAAAAAAAAGAACCCATTAAATGTTGGTGGTGACCGGTGATCCAGAACGCCTTCTGGAATTTATATTGCTTCAGTGACCATATTCCCTTGGTGGAGGTCTGCACTCGTCCAAGTGCTTTTCTAGTATTGCACTGTTTTATAAGTACCATGGAATGAATCAGAAATAATTTGTTATTCTATTCTTAATTATTGATTAGATAATAGAATAAACATAAAACACCTATCTGGGGTGGGTGTGTCCAAAAATGGGCACTGACTGAGTACTATTCCTTTGGTGGACAGTAGAGAGGCCTGGTTTTGAGTTGTATCTAAAACATCAGAATCTCATGTCCTCTCTGACTGTGAAGCAGTCCTCCATCATCACTATGCCTTTTCTCCCCGTCTGTGTGAGTCTCCTTGTCTCCTTACTTTGTTTTCCCTCCATCTCCATGTTATCTGAGTGCGTGTTTATTTAAGGCATATTAAAGAGAGCTCGGGTTTAAGCCAGCAGCTTTCAGCCCCGGTTCCATTTCCCCACAAAGCGAAAAGCGTTTTGGCTCGCAGGGCTGCACCATAGAATTGGTGCTAGTGACATCTTGACCGTAGTCTCAACAATCCACACAGAAAACACGAGTCATGTCCAAATCAAATCAGAGCACTTGTCAAAACACACACACACACACACACACACACACACACACACACACACACACACACACATACACACACACACACACACACACACACAGACACACACACATCGTCACACACACACACACACACACACACACACACACACACACACACACACACACACACACACACACACACACAACCACACACACTCATATTCAGGGACCTAGTTTCTCTCGGGCTAGAGTGGTGTTCAGCCCATTTAAGGTCAGGGCTAGCTTAGCCTATGGGTCCCACGGGAGGTCTGACTGCACTTTTCCCTTGCTCTCTTTTTCTCACTCGGAGTGATGGGGAAAATAGCCCCCAAGCAGCTCATCTTATGAACAAGCAATGAAGAAATAAATAAAGCAAAAAAGCTGTTCCCCGTTTACCTTGAAATGACACAAGCCTCCTCTGAGGTGCTGATGTTACGCAACGAGTTGTGAAATGATCCATTACAGGCACACACACACACACACACACACACACTCACAGAGAGGTATGTGTTTGTCTCCTCCAAACGACTGGGTTTAATTAGTCAAAGCAGTGTGCTGACTTTTGAACAAGATAGACTTTTTTCATTACAACAATAAGTTGATTCTACACCAGTTGTTTTCCACCATGTACAGAACCCTCAGTGATGAAGTTGTTTTCCGACACACACACACACACACACACACACATACACACACACGACAGACACACACACACACACACACACACACACACA
>JAODXP020000018.1:1937544-1940044 GCA_027497455.2 Sardinella longiceps | reverse complement strand
CTCGTTAATGCAACGTTCTGCTAAGGGTTAGTACAGGGCGTACGACCACATGGCCCACCAGCCCCCACACCCCCCCCCCCCCCCCACACCCCTCTATACACACACACACACACACACACACACACACACACACACTCACACATACATTTATAAATACTCTTACACACACACACACACTGGTTCCCCACCTCTGGCCACAAAGCCTCTTTTGTTCCATCGCATTCAAGGAAAAAGTGAACACACACGCAACGACTTTCGAAGCAAACACAAGGCCGGCTGCAACCAATAGGTTCCCTTTTTTCCTCTCTATTTGCCTGATTTCTTTCGTTTCTCTCTCTCTCTCTCTCTCTCTCTCTCTCTCTCTCTCTCTCTCTCTCTCTCTCTCTCTCTCGCTCTCTCTCTCTTTCTCTTTCTCTTTCTCCCTCTCTAGCATGGGGGAAAATAAATGGCTACATCCATTTCCCCATCTGGAAACCGTTCTACCCTTAAGCTCCTCCAATTCTCTCCATGGAACATTAACTGACACCAACAACCCCCCCCCCCCCCTACTCTGATCATTAAGTCTTATCTCAAGGTGTTTGACTGCCAGGGTGTGGTTCATTAACTAATCGTACCTGACTCCCATCTTGATAGCTAAACAGTGCATCACTTCCAAACACACACCATTACATCCTTCACTCACAACCATTAGCGCGCAAGGCTAAGGGGCAACGGACCACTGACATTATGACAGCATGGCTGGAACAAGGGGGCAAGGTGCTGACGCAGCTGGAAAAAAAACACACACACACACACACACACACACAAGCTCCCGGTCAATGAGGCGGGTTGCATAATCTAAAAGCATCGGTGGAGACGGTACAGAGGGAGACGGAGGAGACGGAGATGGAAGAGAGTCTAGCCGAGCTCAGGACCAATGAGGCTCTGGGCCCCCGAGCGCTGGAGACGGGCCCAGCCAGGCGTGCTGCTGCTGCTGCTGATGCTCATGCCAGGGAAATGCGAGACGGCTTCTCCCCGCCGCGTCAAGAGAGGAGAGGAGGAGAAGAAAATGAAGAAAAAGAAGGAGAAGAAAAAGAAAAAGAAAAAGAAGAAGAAGTGGGTTCCTGCGCTTCCTCCTCCCAAGTCCAGAGCAGCATGCCGTCAGACCAGCGTGACTGAGCTTAGGTAAACAAGTAGAGTACACAGACACACACACACACACACACACACACACACACACAAAACAGTGAAAAAAAAACACACACATACACACACACAAACACACACTCACTCACACACACACAGACACAGTCACACACACACACACACACACACACACACACACACACACACACACACACACACATACACACACACACACACATGCAAGAACATCCGCCAGTGAACGTGTTCACAAATGGTTGGCGGCCAGTCAGCATTGTTGGGCCTGCCCCTGTTTGTTTGGGTTCCCAGCCAACAGGAGAGGAAGTGAAGCAGGTTGTCCTTGTGGTGAACGTGAGGGCCACGAGCCAGGAGGAGCTCCATCAGTCTGAGTGTGTGTGTGTGTGTGTGTGTGTGTGTGTGTGTGTGTGTGTGGGAGGGAGGTAGGGGGGATATCTGGCCCAGACATATTAGCTGTTAATATTAGAACTGTTTGTCATTTTTCAGCCTTCTCATTTTCCTCTCCTTTCCTATTGAATGACATTGATGCTTTTATGACGCTGCCGTTGCTAATGCCTAATTATGGGATGGCTACTGTTTCAAAGCCTGGCGTGTTTACTGGTGTTGATGTTCTTTTTTTTTTTTCTAAGACCATCATTATTTATCACTCAAGTTCATTAAAGGACACTTCCTTGTAACTTCCAAATGAAACGTCTCTGTCATTATCAGTGTCTGGAGTGAGTCGATTCATCTCTCTCAACTCTAATCCAAATCGTGTTTAGCCACAAAGGATGCATCCGTCTGCGACTCATTTGTTGTCCAAGTCTTAATACGAGATGCATGTGGGGACTGAACGCTTAGGAATCTGTTTTACATAACATGCCTTTGATTTCTCTCTTAAGAGGCCAACCATGAAGCACACTCACTGAAGACTAACACAGGACACACCAGGTGCAGATGTTCACAGAGAGCTATACAATTCCATATGTAGTAGCCTATACAGTACGGTCTGGCCACATAGCGTGGGTTGTTACTATATAAACTTTTGCTACTCAGCTACCCCAGACTGTATTTCCTACACCGGGGCTTGTAATGTTTTTTATTGAACCTTTTCGTCCGGTCTCCAGGAATATTAAAAAAAAAAAAAAGAAAAGAAAAATTAAACAGAAAGAGCACCAACTCCCACCAACTTGCCCAAAAAAGGGATTGAAGGGTCTGTCTTACCTTCTCGCTCTCGCTGCCCCTTCTCCATGCTGTCCTGGGATCCCTGTTCCCAGTCCTGGCTCTCTCGTTCCCTCTCCCATGAACTCTGCACTCCTATTCTTGCTCCTGCTCCGACTCCTGCTTCTGCTTCTGCTCC
>JAODXP020000018.1:1897544-1932544 GCA_027497455.2 Sardinella longiceps | reverse complement strand
TGAATGCATAGCTGTTGCAATGTACAACTGAATGCATATCTGTTGTTATGTTCAATGTACAACTGAATGCATATCTGTGCTTGCTGGTCTTTGTGTTAGTGAGTGAGTGAGTGAGTGTGTGTGTGTGTGTGTGTGTGTGTGTGTGTGTGTGTGTGTGTGTGTGTGTGTGTGTGAGAGAGAGAGAGAGAGAGAGAGAGAGAGAGAGAGAGATGTGTGTGTGTGTGTGTGTGTGTGTGTGTGTGTGTGTTGCATCTACATATGCATGCCACAGACAGCTCCACATAATACTTTCCTCACCTGGCCTCAAGTCAGGATACACACACACACACACACACATACACACACACACACACACACACACGTTTAGTTGAAGACAGCGTGATAGCTTTACCATCTGCCCCCAACCACATATGGCTGGGACTGGTTTGGGGGTTAGAATTTGTTTCCAGCAAATTCTCCCGTGATGATGTACCCTCTAGAAGCGCGTTGGAAATGAGAACCTTGTATGACTGTGAAGAAAGAGAAGCAAGGGGGGGAAAGAAGAAAGAAAAATAGAACAGAGCTGAAAATAATCTACCAGAGCCCCTCTAAGCTTCAGTGCGGCAGTTTTGAGATGGGCTCTACTGCCAAGCGGCTAATATTAGCTCAACACATGGGACGTCTCTGGAGACGCTATTGTGGCTAAACATAGTCGCCGGGTGCCCTGTCCGCGCCGACCCCCTAGCTCAGGACAATTTTGAATGCTGAATGAAGCCCATACTCTGAACGAAAATAATTAGTTAGATGATGATGATGTTGACGACAATAGGTTACAACATCAAAAATAAATTTAGGCTACCTTCAAGAAAAGCTGTGTGCAACCAGTTTCTGGATTTTGACAGTTTTGAGTTTCCCTGATAAAGTTACCAATAATTCAATATGCAGTTGAGTCCAAGCATATGCTCACCCATGCAAAAAATACACGTTGAGTAGCAATCTGCAACCTGATGCTCATCAACATTCTGGCATTCTGTGCACACAGACCCCAGTTTCATGTTCAGCGCTCTCTAGTCAGCCGTGAATCAGAGCCATGAATTGTCTACTATTGCCCCCTACTGGTATTTCTGAGAAATCACATCCTGCTACTCTACTCAAATCTGGATCAGAATCAGTGTGGGATATCTTTGTCTTCAGGTCCCGTATGGCGATATTGATTTCTTTGGTTGTAAAAACTTTTTTTGTGTAATGTTATGTCCCTCTTTCAGCTTCCTTACTTATTGGTTTAATAATTTGAGCGCGATTCTTGCCCCTAAACGGTTTCCTCCCTTGCAAATCCCATGGTACGAAGGGAGTCGCAAGTTGCGCCCTCATAGGCTTCGCGGTCTCTCTCTGTTGGGTTGCCTCTCTTCCTGTTCCTCTGTCTTACTTCCTGACCAAGGCCATAGACCCAGGCGCATTCCTTTGCTGTATTTATAACTGTGTGTGAACGTTTGTGAAAACGGCAACGATAGGCTCCCTTCCTGCCCGGGGAACAGCGTTCATCTGGATCAAACTCATTATTTCTCCTCACACACACCTCCTCTCAGGTCAGGCCTGTGTTTCAGTTTTGTTTCAAACTTGTAGTAGACAGGAGGAGAGTGGTTGAGTTGAGTGAGTGAAGGTGTGTGTGTGTGTGTGTGTGTGTGTGTGTGTGTGTGTGTGTGTGTGTGTGTGTGTGTGTGTGAGAGAGAGAGAGAGAGAGAGAGAGAGAGAGAGGAGTGCTTGAGTGAGTGTGTGTGAGAGAGAAAGGCATAGTGATGGAGATTTGAGAGATTGTTAAATCACTTGTGAGCAATGCATTTTTTTTGTGTAGGATAATGGATACATCTGCACTGAACAAATCCGCATCATGTAGTTTAAGCCAGGCCTACACAATCTATCAATCTGTATTCCTAATGTGTAGGACAACATATTATTGTTCTTCACATTGAGTAAAACTGTGCATTCATATACTGGCCCATACATCTTCTGTGACTGGCGGTGAGGTCTATTTTGGTAACCACCAACGCTTATGAGAATAGCAAAAGTATTATGAGATGAGATTTCTATAAGCTGGCTGGTGGATAGACATAGACGCTCTAAGTATACAGTGGCTGAGTTTGATAGGATTGGCTGGGCTTGCAAGTCTTGGATGTGAGTCAGGTCCACTCGGCAGGGGCAGCTGGTGGTGAGATAACAGGAACTGGATAACTATCTATCCTCACGGCTCATGATACTAAACATGTCAGTTAATGTTACCATGGGAGACAGGCTTAGGCAACCTAGTGGCACAGTGAATAATCCTCACGTGTCATAGGCGATTTCCACACACTCTTTCACACATCATGAAAATGTAATGACAAGCAACAATTTAGGCATCTGATTGACACCTGTTGCATGGTAATAGATGTGAGGCTATACATCCAAAGTGGAATATGAAGGTGGTCTCTAGCAGTAGCTCCAAAGATCCGTAATAGAATGAATTGATTGAGTATTGTACTTTCTTCTCTGATGTTAAAATACAATATATCTGCCAACCTCAATTGAATATCAATGGCCTTGCAATTTGACATCACTTGTAGGCTTTGATCTAATTTGCCCGTAATTGGTACACTGAATCCATTTTATATATCCATGCCACACTTTATTGTCAATAAAGAAAGACATTAATATAAGTATAAGCATAAAAAGACAAATTTCCTCATGTTCAACACCCAACACGTGTATTCTCCACAATTGTGACCGACCCCACTTTGAGCATACTCACTTCACAGGCCAAAGTGAGGTACTAGTGTACAAACTAAACACTTCATCCAGTGGAGCTTTTGTTGTGCTCCAACTGGTTATTGCAGACACAGTCTGGATACTGCTGGCTTTCACTGGTCACTGGAGCACCAGCACAGTTACTGTGGTAACCTCATACGTGAACAAAAAAGGCCCACATCTTTTTTCAGTCAGGAGAAAAAGTGCTGAGTGGTTTACACACACACACACACACACACACACACACACACACACACACACACACACACACACACACACACACATTGCCTCGTACTGTCCATGTGACTGGCCTCCACAACCAATAGGGAGGTGGAGCTGTTTACCTGGACTAGCCAAGACTCTTAGGCCTGTTTTAAGTGGCTAAACTCCGCCCCACTCTACTATGCTATTTCTGAACACCTGAGGCATGGATACTCTGTTTACTGAATGTACCTGGGATGAAAAGGTGTGAATAATAGCTTACTATGCTACCACTGACCTGCTGAATACACAAAAGTGTCACACAATTTGGGCTCTCAATTTCCTAATAATAAAGTACATATCTACATGTATCTATCTATCTATCTATCTATCTATCTATCTATCTATCTATCTATCTATCTATCTACAGTATCTATCTATCTATCTATCTATCTATCTATCTATCTATCTATCTATCTACAGTGTATCTACAGTATCTGAAAAATGACTTTGGTGCTGTACAAGGTGGGAACTGAAAAGAGGAAAATAGTTTCACTTTGATTAAGCTACCTGCTATAGATAGATCAATATTCTTTAATCATCCAAAGAGGATATTCCATAAATAAATAGATAAGCACAAATACATACATCCACCCACAAGACATAACCAGCGGTGAGGTACAGTAGCTGTCAAGAAACCCTATATCCCAGTAGCAAGTGAGACTGTAACTGCTTAGTGAGGCATAAATCAGTACTATCTGTTTATCTATCTATCTATCTATCTATCTATCTATCTATCTATCTATCTACAGTATCTATCTATCTATCTATCTATCTATCTATCTATCTATCTATCTATCTAAATTTAAAACGATGTTGCTGCTGTACAAGGTGAGAAGAAGAGACCAGCTTCACTTAGTTTTAAGCCACCTGCCATATTTGAGACGTCAAACCGTAAATGTCTGTGTCAGCAACTCAGATTACCTATTTCCAATTATTTAACGTGACAAACACAAGAAAATGTTATCCTTACATCTACGTGTGTGGGAGTGTGTTTTTGCATAATGTAAATGTCAGCTTGGCATTTGGTGTGGAGATACACACACACACACACACATACACACACACACACACACACACACACACACACACACACACATATACACAAATGTAGTTATGTGTGTGTGCCAATGAGTCTGTCTTGTTCAATGGTGGGGGATTTCCACAGAGGGCATTGGGAGCAGTCTCCAGTCTCTTCACCCAGACATCTGGAGATTACTCAGTCTCAGGCAGGAGGTAAAATAGCCTGAAACAACCCAATGATCCACTGTGACTAAAGGTCCGCTTGCATGAAATCAGGAAAGATACTTGCGACACATAGAGTGAAAGACCTGAGAGCAGAGCTAGAGTGGTGTGTGAGGCAAGAGAAACAGACAGAGGGAGGGAAGGAGAGAGAGAGAGAGAGAGAGAGCAAGAAGCAGACTGAGCCTGGTGCTGTTTCTGCCTGGCTAATCCTCAAATCTTCTGTAAGCGGGATGAGAGGGAGCATGTTGCCTGACTTAAAAGAGCGTCTATGAAAAGATTTGGGAGGATTCCTCTACCGTTGGACAGCACTAAGTGGCCAGGCGTGGAGCATGGGCGGAGATGAGGGTGGGTGTGTGAGTGTGTGTGTAAGAAGGAGGAGGGGGTGGGGGGGGGTCAGGCTGGAGCAGAGCTCTTACTACGAGGACTTTAGTCAGTCGGTTCCAAAGCATCACAGGGCGAGCAGGACGGTCAAGCAGCAGCGGCGTTGGCGGCGGTGACGCTGAGAGATGCTGAGCTAGAAGAGGCTGGACGTGGCGAAGAGAGCGTTCCCACCGACGGATACAAGCACACTTCTTTTATGGTGAGGCCCAAAAAAACAGGCAGCAGTACTGTAGCTGGGAGCTGGAACCTCCTCAAAGGGATGTCACTGTAGGGGTCACTGGTTGCGTGTTTGATTCTGACTCTGATTCAGAATTCTGTTTTGTTGTGTTTGTGTTCTCATTGTTCTTTCTTATCTTTTACTCTTCAAGAGGGCTTATTGTTGTGTTGGATGTACTGTGGTTACTGTGGACTGAGTGGTTAGGTGTGTTTGCTGAACAAGTGGTGGAGTTTTTCTAGCTGGGTTTGCAGTGCAATTGCAACACTTTGCCCTGCTGAACTCTTCTGGCTTTGTAGAGTACTGCTAATTGAACCGGGGAGGGGGCATCCATAATTTGATTTTAGGTCTGTGTGTGGCCACACACTGATAAGGAGATTGCACAACAACAACACATGGACATATTTCAGCCAAGGGAGTAAAGAAGAGTAGAGTAGAGCAGAGTTGGCCTGGCCATGCAGCCTTGTGTTGTTTTGGGAAGCATTTGTGTGGAGATGCCTTGGAGAGCAAAGTCAAGACAGTTTGTGGACCCGAAAGTTGGCTCGTAGCGGACAGGCTGTTTATGTTTCTGTGAAAGAGAATGTTTTCCCAGCACCCACCCACCCCCACCCCCTGTCGTTCTCACATTCACACAAACTCAAACATGATCACACACACACACACACACACACACACACACACACACACACACACACACACATACACACACAAAGCTGTGCCTCTGTTAGTATGCTAAAGACAGATTGGTACAATATGTTACCAACAAATGCTGCTAAATATAGCCATAACGTGAAGAAAATAGCTTGTCTCTTTCCGTCCCATCTTAAGCTTGTCATGTGGTTTGACTTGTGTATTTCACTGTAGTTGGCTCGCTACCCCATCCAGCAGACGGAATCTTGCATATTTCAGTTAAAAACATTTTTATTCACGTTATACAGCCTCTTTCAAGCGGTGATACTGTGCACTTGAGAATCGTTATGCTTCTCCTGTGAGCCTTATGAGATTACTGAGGTCCACGTAAGGCAATGGAAAATCAGGCAATCACTCTGACTCTATAACAGATGTTCATCAGTGTAGAAACCATTATCTACAATGGAGAGATTTTTATCTCTATTTAAAAGTCTGCACTTAGAGTTCAAATATAGATATATTGCTCCTCTTGGCCCCTTCCTGTGTCTCAACAAGACAAAGTTACAAACTCTAATGGAGTAAGAAGTTGAGTCATATTTTACATTTAAAAGAGACTTGGCTCCATACTACCGAGAAGACAAACTTCAGTAACCTTGACAAGTCTCATTAATAGTAATGTTATGGCAGCATGAGTGATGTGAGAAGCTGTCCACTGTCTCTTAAGTCTCATGTGTTTCTGGCATTAGTGCTACGGTCAGCAAACATGAAATATTTACTGTTATTTTATCAGAGTAATCCAAGCAAGGATATGCGCCTTTCAAAATGACCGTTCTCATGAAGTGGTGCATGGGCTTCAAAAAAATAATAATAATAATAATAATTCTTTGGATGAGAATCTCTGTTTTTGAACTTCTTGAGCTTTCTTCACAAGCTTTAAACTGTCTTTTCCTGCATTGTTCTATTATTTTATCATCATGTGCAATGCTAGTGTAGCTTTCCTGACATAGTGGCACAGTATCAGAAACACTTTGGCATCAGTGAACTAATATTAAAGCAGACCAATTGATGTTAGAAGCTTAATTATGCCATTGCCACCTTTCACATACGGTTTCGGACATCAGCACCATCATCCTGTAGGCAAATACTGCAGCAGTCTGTAACTGTGTTATCTGTTTTCTACTTGTATCGCCAGAGTAGTTTTCCTGGCCCTGAGCCAGTTATCAAATGGACTCAGCAGCACGTTGCACAATACACGTTGCTCAGCTTCAGCTTATTGCAGAGACTCTGAGATTACCTCCTGCCAATCAGTGGTATCCTCAGCCACCAGCGATGTCAAGACGCACAGATCCTCATCCTATTTCGAGCCATGCCAAATTCTCTCATGCCTAAGAGTTTTGCTGAGGTCGTAACCTCTGGCCTTTGATCTTAGGACTGAGGACAGAGACACAGTGAGCATGGTCATTTTAAGCCGCCTGCTGTGCTAACTCATAATGCTTTTCCCTCCACACACACACACACACACACACACACACACACACACATACATACACACATATACATACACACACACACACACACACACCACAATGACACACACACACACACACATGTACACCTGCAGGCCCGTCCTGATGCTGTGTGAGACCAGGCCACTGGAGTGGGTGTAAGAGCTGGCTCCCGGAGGTCCAATGGCGGCGGCGGCGAAAGAGGATCCCCATCTGGGTTCTGGTCCCGACCCGGAGGTTTCGGAAGTGTCCTTGGCCGGGAACAGCGGGGACTCAGGGAGCATCCTGTCCGAGGACTCTATCCTTCCAGACTACGAGCGCGAGGAACAAAATGGAGGACCCATCAACAGCTTGTACCAGGCCTGTTCCAGGAACGCCGCGGCGTCCCTGCGCAGGATCCTGGAGAGGGGAGTCACACGGGAAGAGGTCATGGAGCTAGACATCAACGGCAGGGTACATAATATGAACCCTTATGGCAATGCAGATAGAATATGAGATCTATGCAACTCTGAATTTGATATCATTTCACTTATATTCAATTTATTATACAGACTCATGTCCAAATCATACAGACAATCAACATATAAAAAAGACTAGAATATGAAGCTCCACACTCAGAATTTGAGTTTTTGAGTTTATAGACTTATTGTAGCACATGTAGGTTTCACAAGCTATGCTTGCTAACAAAGACACCGACTGCTTCAGTCTTCTCTGACAGTAACTTCATATCACCATCCTAATTAGCAGAAATAAATGCTATAGATGACTGACTCTCTCTGTCTCTCTTCCAGAATGGCCTAATGCTGGCTGTGGGTAAAGGCTTTGTGGACATTGTGAGTGGACTGCACACGTGTCCCTTTGTTGACATCAACCATCAAGACAATGATGGCAACACGGCCCTCATGATAGCTGCACAAGCAGGTTGGCACCGATTGTTGGCCTCGGCTCATCTCTCTCCCTCATCTCCACAAAAACACACTCTGACACACACACACACACACACACACACACACACACACACACACACACACACACACACTCACACACACACTCACACACACACACGTGTACACACACACAGCCTTACTGGAAGGCTACACTGGATGTGTTAAGTCAAAGTCTTATCTGCCATAACAATTAGCTTCCATTATAAACAATTGAACAAGCTACACCAGACACAGCAGCACAACAAACATTCTAAAAAGAATTCCCAGTCCCCATTCATGTCAATGTATTTATGATGGAACTTGACTTAACCCTTCCGTAAGGCATACAGTGTTGCCCTAGCCCCCTAACGTGTCGCTCTTGTTGTGTTCCCAGGCTTTGTGACCATTCTGAACTACATCTTAAACTACTACCCTGGAGTGGAGATTGAGCTGATGGACACACGTGGCTTCACAGCGCTTATCAAGGCCTCCATGCAGGGCAACAATGACTGTGTGGCTTCCTTGCTCATGGCAGGTAAGAGAATGGTCCTCTTTACTGCACCATCACACAAGCTCATAGGCCATACAGTACTGTAGGTCAAAGGTCATGTGCCCAACCTTTTGCAGATCAAGATGAGACACCAGATGTACTCCCAAAGCCTGTCATTAAAAACACACACACACACACACACACACACAAACAAACAAAAAAAAGGAGACATATTACAATCACATATTTCTGGAATTCGTCCACAAACTTTGAGATTTTTGATTCCCGATGGAAAAATTTCTAACAAGTCTAACAAGTGACGTGGTGAGGCAATGATGACGCACATGCAGGTGCAACCCTGAGGACAGTATGCTTCGCTGATCTCCCGCTAATCTCATAGTGCTCTTGGCTAGCGCTGGATTAGGCATGTGTGTGGACTTACCAGAGCTTATTTAGGCACGCTTTGGAGATATTCCTGTCACATCTATTACTAGCGCAATCAAATTAGCTGGAGTCAAAAATTAAGTCACATATCTTTTTCTGTCCACATGCTCCCATTCTTACACATGAATGTATATATATTTTTTAATTAACCGACACATCCTAGGCCTAATTGCAAGTGGATTATAATAATTCTATGGTGTGTAAGGAAGGATCAACTAGACAAACAGAGATTTATGTATACAGTGACTCAACACGATTCAAGCTATTTAGAAGACAATGAGTCATTAGCCATATAATTATGATATATTGCTTTTCAATCTAGGGCATTAAATATTAGTCATCCAAAAGTATGTTTCATTTCCATAAACACCACTTGGTGGCGCCATAATATAAAAGAACTGCTGTTTAAAAAAAAAAAAAAAAAAAAAACTTTCCCGTGGCGCCATAATATGATTGCACTGCTCTCAAAAAAAGTATTATATGCTGGAAAATAGATATGCTGATTTCACCATGCCATTTGGTCCATCATACTCTATTAGAAAGATATAAATAGACAAAACATTTATATAAAACAACTTTTGTGTTGCTTTGTGTTGCTTTTCCTGTATCTTCTTAGGTGCGGACATTCATGCAGTGGATAGCAGGAGGGGGAAGGACGCCCGAGACTGGGCCCTTAAAACCGGTCGCTTCGAAACCCTGAACCGCATCCGGCGTCTGAACGCCAAGCCCTGCGCTGAGCAGTTTGTTGAGAGCTACGTCCCAGAGTGGCCTGAACTCAAGGAGCTGGTGGCCAAGGCCACAGCCGCAAAAAGCGCCGGCCAGAAGGTAGCCCATCGGCTCAAGTCCACCTTCACCTTCAGTTTCCCACAGGACCCTCAGGACAATGGCGTAATGGACCACATGGTGCGAATCACCACGAGCGTCCACAGCCCGCTGATAGTCACCGGCTGCCAGCCACTCTGTCCTACCAGTCCACCCGAAATCGGCAAGCGGCGACTGGCCGTTCCCGAGCTGTCGGAAAAGCACCCAGAGCTGGGGTCACGCAGCGTACGCCACAGCAACGGCTCCGTGTCCTCGGCCGCGACGTCCGTGGCATCTACCTCGTCTGTCTCGCTGGCGTCCTGTTGCTCAGACGCTGAGCACAGGGGCAGCGTGATCTCCAACGGCGTCAACAAGTTCTTGCCACGGAGCATGGGCCGCCGTAACAGCGTCTTCCCGGCCGGCTGCATCCCCCAGATCCGAGTCACCAAGTCGGGCGAACCCACGCCCAAGAAGGAGAAGAAGAGGAAGAAGTCCAAGAGCGCTAACCACCTGGACCTGCCTGTGTGGAAGTACAAAGAGGCCAAGGAGGAGAGGAAGAAGGAGAAGAAGAGACTGGAGAAGGAAAAGGCGGAGAAGGAGAAGGGCAAAAACAAAGAAAAAAAGAAGTAAAATGAACAGTGACTTCAGAGACTGTTGATTAAAGGGGTGTCCGTCCACACACAGAGTATGCCCAGTAGGACTTTACTCTTGAATATGTCAACACCAGCACATGTGACATCAGAGTTGGATTTACTGTCCATGAGGACTGGACTCCAACACTCACGTTTGAAGCCCTGCTCTTACAAGTCAAGTGCATGGAAATAGACTTTCATGTCCACTGACTCAAAATACTGATTTTGTGGCACTGAGTTTTCCTGTACTGGTTTTGGAGAGCATCATTAAGCGATGGTGCATTTTGCACTTTGATCTGAAACTGAAGCCCATCTCCACCATGTAATTTTGTAAATTATTGTTTGTTCGGCAAATTGACTGTTTGGACCCTATGCAGATAGAATATGACATCTATGTAACTATGAAGTTGATATAAAGCTCCACACTCCCAATTTGAGCTCATTTGAGCTAATCACGTATTGTAGGACGAGTAGGTTTCACAAGCCACCTGTCCACTATATGTTTACTAAGCTAGCAAAAGGAGGCACTTGAAAGAAGTTTTTGCCAACTGTTGACTGTGGATTAACCATGGCACCCATATGGTGTCTACTAATCACCGTTGGCTTGGCTGGACTGTGGGCTAGTTTGTGTGTGTGTGAAATGATGTGGAACACAAGGCTTTCCCAGTTCAGTTTGAAGGGGAGCAGTTGTAATCTTCATATAGCCTACACAAGAGATTTTTCTCTTTGTCTGTTGGTCTGTCTGTCTGTATGTCTGTCTGTCGGTTTATTTGTGTGTTTTTCTCTGATGCCCATTTGTGGTTTACTTTTGAACCATTGAGGGAAAAAAAATCCCTTCTTTGCCATCAAAAGGACTTCTTAGATATTTCAATCTCAGGAATTACACCATCTTGGTATACTACACAAGAGATGATAATGTTGTACCACACCAGATTCAGTTACAGTACATAGAGTGGTTGTTTCAAAGTGCATACTGGTATGAATGTCCCTCTTTATGCAATGACTTCCAACTATGCCTCCTCAAAGTGCTACACAATGCCCGATAGCATGCAAGCATTAATGGATCTGAGATGGTACTTGAGCCAAACTGTGAAGACTATTGTATTTACTTCTGTACAGTATATTAATTATGTTACACAGTAATTTTGTATATACTCTGCAGTTACTTCTTAGTAGCGTCTTGCACTTGAACAGACAGTCCTAAGTACATTTGGTTAAATAAATAAATAGGTCTTTTAGACTGTAAGGATGGTAATGTTGTACTGTTATTGTTGTTGTTGTTGTTGATTTAACACTATGCATAGTGGTTAAAAGAAAGAGCTACCACATTTTCTTCAACAAGATAAAGACAATATTCCATGTTACCACAGGAAAGTAAATGAAGCTGTCAGGTGGTTAATTCCTGCTATTAGAGGAACAGAAAGGGTTTAACGTGGCCACCGTAGTCTCGGCTCTCTAATCCAATCACTGTGCCAATAATGTTACGTAACACACACGACCTAAGGTGTTCTGACTCCATGTGATAAGTGATACACAACTATAGTAGACACAGGCCTATGCATGGCTTCAAAAAGAGATTTAGATGTTCTGGTATATATAGCCTATAGATTTTTACAGATTTTTAATTGGCAAATTTGAATCTATTTCAAATGGAATGGATGTCATGCATACTATGTTGCAAATTCTATACAGAACATACACAATAATGTTTTGTATTTAATATCCATGACCCTGATGATACTTGGGTATCTTCAAAGTTGATATTGGGAAATAGGCCTACTATCTTCTGGCGAACTTCAGTTGTCATGATCGTCCAAAAAGTTGTCCCATGTATCATCACCAAAAGGGCCAACATCATCAGGGCTATTCAATTACATATTTGTTTGGTTTAAAAATCAAGCACCTAAACTGGGCTAATTTTGATAGTGTGGAAATGCAAGGCAGAATTGGGGCTGACAGTCTACCACAATATTATGGCAGGGATGACAACACAATGAGAGAGAGAGAGAGAGAGAGAGAGAGAGAGAGAGAGAGAGAGAGAGAGAGAGAGAGAGAGAGAGAAAGAGTAGAGTAGAGTTCTCATCAAGTAGCCTTATAACAAAAGTTAATTGAAATAGCGAGGTCCAAAAACTTGGCATGCGAAAAGGGAAGTTTGAGTGTTCTGCTTTTCGCCCTGCAGAATAGTCTTGGCCACAAGATGGCAGTCTCTGAGTCCCGTGTGGCCCTTGGGCCACTAACAGCCACTAACAGGCTTGGCCAAGGTCATCTACCCTCTTGTGAAATGTTCATAGTGTTCGTAGAATGTAGAAGTTTTTTAGTTCGTAGAAGTTCTGTTCAAAATAGCAAGTAGCAAAACTACAAGCACTACATTAACTGATGTTGTAGTTTACTGAACTTAAGTGCAGTTCCTTTTTTATGCACAGTCCATTATATCATAGATTTGGTAGTGGAATTCACTGAATCAAAATGCCTTCTAATGCACTGCATACTGACAGCAGCTTTTTCAGGAACAAGTCTTTATACTCGTCATTTTAAAATAATATGCTGTCACACTGATAAGTAATGTAGAGTAATGCAAAATGTCAATACTCAGAACTCGTCATTTATCAATCATGACTTATACTTAGGGTACAATGAGAAGACAGAGTTTCAATTTTAGTTTAATCCTACTTTAACCCCACCTCTTTATATCTCAAGGCAAGTATTTTTTCCCCACAGTCATATTGGTGCCACGTCTGAATACTATTGGACTGAGTGCTAGGGGGTTGCTTGGTTGCTTAAGCAACCCCAAGAATTCATAAACAACCTGCTCAGCAACCACAATCAAACTTGTTATTATGAATGAATGTCATTGATCAGGAACATCCACATCCAAAGGATAGGGGCTGAAGCTTCAGCTTGTGATTTGTTAATTCTGACATCACGAGAGTGCTTTCCTCAACATTTACTGGAAGCAGCAGCATGTAGGTATACAGTCTCAATTTACTTTCAGTTCAAGCCCAATGTTTTTTTCCCCCTCATTGATTTTTTTACTCAATAATCAGGGAGGTTTCAAAAAAGTAGTGAAGTACAAAGTACAATACTTGTCTCAAAATATACTCAAGTAAAAGTAAAATTACCTATTTTTAAAACTACTTTAAAAATTACGAATTACTCCAAAAACTACTTAATTACAGTAATTTGAGTAAATGTAATTAGTTACTTTCCACCTCTGTTTTTGATATACAATTGCACAACAACACATTTGGATGTTGAAACAGTTGAGAGGAAAGCTGGAATCCAAAATCACATGCATGCATGCAGCAGACCAAGAGGAGGGGAAATGATCAAAAACAATTCCTCTTTTCCTCCTAGCACCAATGTGAAGCATCCCAGCTGTGGATGTAGACACAGGCCCAAAAGGACAGATAACGTGCCTTGAGAAACTGCAGTAGGTTCAGTTCGGATAGCATTTATGTGTGTTACGCTGCCTGCTGTCTCATTTTTCATTTATTATCAATGTTTGCATGAGAATGATTGATGTATTTCATTTCCTCATAACTTCTCCAATGACTCAGTGACATATAAAATAAGAACACCAGGTGAGATCCTTCAGTCAAGGTAATAACATATCTATAGACATAGAATGATGGTAGCTAGTTGCGCACAATGCCCAGACACCAAAACTATGGTTAAATTGTAAATTAATCTACCTGTAATTGGCTTTCTATGGCTCTGGAGCAACCTACTCTTAAACATATGTCTTTTGAATAAATGGATCCATTCAACAAGTCACAGAACAGATGATGGCCTTGTCACAGTTCTGACTACTGCCATGCACTATTGTTGTAGGCCTATGGCAAAATTTTGGATTATAATTTTAATTCTGAAGCAATTTACCACTGTCTATTATATGTTTAAGGTGAGTTTGACATGTTTAATTATGTATTAGACCTAATTGCAAATGCCTGTGTAACATGTGTAGACATAGCCGCTTCCCTGGGCTTAAATTTGTAGGCTATCCAATTTGCGTCTGTTTTGCGTCTTGCATCTTTCATGGAACTGGGAAGCAAGAGGACTAGATATATTAACAGTGCAATTCAGTATGATCTCGGTAATATCCGTAAACGTCAAAATTGCTCTATTCATAGACACCAGTCAGCGGAAAAGAAAAAAACGGGAGAAAATGAGAGGTTAACAGGAAAGCAGCGAAGAGAACGCATTCCAAGCGGATCGCGTCTGAGACAATGAGGGGTGGGACATAATTGTATATTTTAAATCTGTAATCTTACCCAAAGATCAGGAACACAACAAAGTTTGGTTGTACATATTGATGGAGCCGACTGGATGGAGACGCTGTTTGTATGTTTATCACTGAGCGGAAGACGTCTAGTCCCTCTTTAGAGCTCCGAGTTATGTTTTATCAGTGGAAGATTTAACAGCAAGATACAGCGTTGACGGCATACATTTCTGAACATCGAAGGGAAAGTCGACGTTTGGGAGATATTTGGCTAGGCTACATGACCACAATATTTCGATAATCTCGGCGAAAGTTACCGCGTTTTACGCTTCTTAATCGCTGAAAATGGAAAAGTGTCGAGTTTGAGAGTTTTTCGCGCTTGCGGTCTTACAGAAGGATGTGAACAACGAAGATCCAGCACATCTGGAGATGGAAATCTCAGCTATAGACTGTAAAACGTAGGCTATTTACTGGCATACTGTGAATTCGAAGACAGTATCCATTAACCTAGTATGGGAAATGAGTGGTGCTTTGGCAAACTTGTTTATATAAAAGACTTTAAAGAGTTGGACGTGAACTGACTTGTTGCTGCCACAGGAAAAGCCAGGTAAAACCAGGTGTTTTATAATCAGTTTACATGGCTACTTTGCATAGTTTTATGATAAATCTGTAGCCTATGTGAAGGCAAAATCATCTAGAAACAGTTTTGCGCGAATGTGAAGAACATTCCATTTGCATGAGCGTGCTGTTCCTATGTTCTCTGATCGCTCGACTGAAATACGCGTCTTGTCCACAATGATAGTTTTTTGATTATCACCTCCATTCTAAGGAATCGACAGCGTAGAAGGAGTTCTAGGACCAGTGTGTTTTTTATTACAGTAACAAAATGGCACAACTTTTTGCCTGCTATCAGAAAGTTCAGTTGTGAAAAGAGTCTATTTAGACTACAAATTCTGTGGAATGTTATCCTGCACACTCAGGTGAGTCATTTGCGATAACAATCAGCCCTCGTGTTCCACCAAATAACCAAAGAAATATGAAAATCAAAAGGAGTTTCAGTGTCAAGCTTGTAGTAAATACCTTCATATACCATGCCATGTTACATATACAGTGACATTCAAATAGATTTGTATTAGTATGGTAATTCGTTTTAAACATTATCTCATCATATTTTGCCCTAGGCTACTGTAACTCCATGCCTTGTTGACAAGGCCACATTATATTTCCATGTTGTGGATGTGACTGAACATTAACAAACATGGCAAGTTATTTATTTATATCATGTAATGTTTACTGAATACAGCAAATCAATATTTATGTATAACCTATCAGTCACATTATGCAAATACTTTGTTTTTATTGCCAGCATGGTTGTGGCAAAGTCCACTTTCCATGGAATCGCCCTTTAAAGAGAATATTTCCCACCATCAGTTGACTGAGTCATTCCTGTGGCCTCTTGGAGACATCTGAAGAGCAGAGGTCAGAGTCAAGGAGAGGTCATTTCTCACTGTGTTAGACGGCTCTGAACTCCCTAAAGAAATGCTAGGATTTGGATTTTGTTGTCATAGGCCCAGTTTTATTAGCCTATTATTCCTGAAGGTTTTGTAGAACCATGAACCATATGAGTCCTGAAGTCTTTAAGTCTTTTTGCACTGTATTCAGTCAGTTTTGAGGGGGAAAACTACTTTGCAATGCTTTGCATAATAGTGGAAAGTTGTCATACAGATACAACAGGCTGAGTTAAAGCTTTGTGGTCTACTTCAGCTCTGCAGCTCTGCAAACTATTGGACTGAGAAAGCTGGAACCTATTATAATATGGTGGGTGGTAGTTTAAGTACAAATGGAATTTTTTTTTTTCATTTGACCTACATGACTGTTCTACTACAGATGCATCTACAAAAAGTAAACTCACAGACTTCATAAATTACTTTTGAGTTCACATGATTAGGTTGAAAATCATTGAATGATTTATCTTTATTGTAACTAATCACTACAACAACTCAGATTCGCCTTCCCACGGGTTACAGACAGGAAACACGTGCAGAAAGTGTCAGTCATGTTCTCGCAGTTTCAAAGACACTTATTTCACGAGGTGCTTTTTGTAAGCAGAGAGGAAGTGTATTCTCTCAAGCTGAAGGTAGAAAGTCTGAGCACGCTGAAGAACTCTATCTAGCTAGTTTGAGAAGGTTTACATTCTCTCGTCTTCATCAGATTTACTGGGGCGACGGGGGGGAAATGACAGACAGTTATGTAGCTCCATGGAGACTAGGTTAAGCCTAACGAGGTGGTGCTGTGTTTATGTCCAGTGTCTTCTAGATGGCTCACAAATTACTCAGTACCAGTATACAGTTCTTCCCCCAGACTCTGGGGAGACTCTGGCTGAGAAACTGAATTGTAAACATCTGCAAACTCGCAGTGCAACTCGCTTGAAGCCAGAGTGTTAGCCACTTCCATGAATTTGAGATCTTTTGTCTTATCAGCCACGCCTTGGAAAATATATTTTGACTTGAAAATTGAAATATATTATTTTGACTTGAAATCTGAACACAGTGGTCTAAGATGGACTAACGTGTGAAGTAATTTATTTGTCCTTTGAATTGAAGAGATCTTAAATATTGTAGTCTACCAGCCATACATTAATGCCCACAGTGATCCAATACATTATTTCTGATATCTGAAATCAACCTTTTAAACTGAATATAAATATAAGTGTAACTGTGCTATCATATAAGTATAGCTATCATTATTATTTTTTAAATATCTGCCCAGTAGTTTAAGCTGTGACTGATGTAACAGTTCTTTCCTGTGAGAAAAGGCCCATGCACGTTTCCAAATATCAATTCTCTGAAAGAATGTCTCTGTGTCATCACTGAGCCTGGAAATGAAGATAGTCCTATGGGAAACATAATTCAGGAAAGGCGCAGGCTTCAACTTCCATTTTAGAACATGCCACAATGGCTGTAGGGGCATCTCTGTGATTAAAATGTCACGACTCCTCGTAATAAATTAAACTTGTGTTGCTGGGCTTTAAGTACAGAATTTGAAGATAGGAGCTTAGTAAAAAAGGGTAGGATTGTAGACAAAAGAGTGTACAGATCGGAAAGCACGTTTATGAAAATGACTGATATCAGAATTGTCGCTTTACTCAGTCAGGAAATGGAAGGCCTTCCAAAAGAACGAGAGTCTTGTGGGAACTGAAGCTAGATAGAAGCTACAGTATAACATCTGAGCAGCAGATTGCAAAAGGATGGACCTTTAGGACGACATACAGTAATGGTTCACAAATGAATTAGGAGTGGTGGAATTCAGCAGGGACGGCCTAAATAAAGAAAAAATGCTCTCATGATACTGTAGCCAGAGACACTTATATGCTGTAGCTCACACCACTTCCCCTGAATTTGTTTTTGATTAGACAGAAGCATACATAGTTTAGCTAGGAGAAGTACTTCAAACGCAAATGCAACACAGAAGCTTGATCCTTAACCCCTCCCCACCTCTCTTGCCCCCATGAAAACAAGCAATGCACACACACACACACTCACTCACACACACACTCACATACACTCTCACACTCACACACACACACTCTCAGCCGTGTGTCTTGTGTGCGTGACCTAGTATATCCCAAACCTAACAAATGAGCTGCCCCGAGTTCCCGGCTGGCGAGCAGGGTGCGGCCTCTCAATGGCAGGAAGCATAGCCATCAATATTTACTCTGCCTGCGGAGCAGCCATGGAGGCTCCAGGCCGTCCTGAACAGCCAGCCCTGCTCTTTCCCCCCTCTCTCTCCCTCTCCCTTCCTCCCTTCTTCCTTCTCTCTCTCTTTCTCTCTCTCTCTCTCTCTCTCTCCCTCTCTCCCCACCCGGACTGGCAGCAATTAAGGGGGCAGCCAGACAGACTGGATGCAGCAGTAGTACTATGGTTGTTGTTCTTGAGCTCACAACTTCCTCTGCCATGGCGTCTCAGGCTGCAGTGCTGCTAGCCGCTAAAGCTTGCCATTCTCTTTCCACTGGGGCAAGAGGCGCACTAGTTGAAGATGTCTAGTCAGCTTTTCTGTCACAGATGAGGAACTGCTGGAAGTTAAGTTTAGTGTGACCCAATGACAGATAGAGAAAGAGTCACACGCAGAGAGGAGAGAGAGAGTGGAATAAAACAAAGAAAGCGGATGTACAAGATGCGTGCGGTGCATGAAAAAATGATAGTCGATCACTAGGCCAAAGTTCACAGAGTCTCTTTCTAAACTCTCTGTTTCACAGAAATGGGGGAAGCTACCACCACACTCAAGGCCCTGCTGGCCACAGCCTGGTTGCTATGTGCTTTTGCAGGTAAGATTCTTTAACCCCACAAACCAAAACCACTATCGCCACATATCTGGTATGCATGTGGGAGTGTACGCATGCCTGTGTGAGTGTACGTGTGTGTGTGTGCTTGCGTGCGTACGTGCGTGCATGTGTGTGAGTGTGCGTACTGTATATGTGTTTGTGTGTGTGTTGGTGTCTGTTTGTGTGCATGTGTGTGAATCAGATTCAGATGTGTGGATTTGCACCATGCAGTAGCAAGACAATGAAAGGGAGGAAGTGAGGACCTTCCTGCTGTGCCCGCAGCTTTCTTTAACCCAGCAGGCAGGCTAGGCTATGACCCAGCCAGCTAGACCTGTGTGACAGACCTGCATGTGTCAAGTGTGGGTGTGTAGAAGCCACTGACTGACTCATCTCCTGATGTGAATAACGTCTGCACCATAGAATTATATAGTAGAACTATACAATACACTACGTTCTACCATATAATTCTATGATCTGCACTCTATGTAGAAGGAACTCATGAAGACAACATGCTGTCGGCATGTACTGCACGCAGGAGTGGCCATGGTCCTCCCTCACCCCCTAGAATACAATTCCAGACTCATCAAGGGCCCTCTTCCCACTTGGGGCCCTGGTAACCTAGTCCCCCTTTTCCCCCCACTACGACACCCCTGATTGTACACAACTGACAACAACAACCCCAGAGCCCTGTAGTTACCCCTGAAGTCCAATCTGATCAGCTGTGGGATTATGGGCCTCATAGTCCCATATACTACAGCATGAACTCCCCAATAGACAAACTCTCCATAGGGCCCAGGCCATAATCTTGACCCAACTACTGACCCCACTTAGGAGACATTGGCTGAATCCCAATGACCCACCCTGTGCCCTAAGCCCTCAACCCTCAAAGACTTAATCAGCATGAATCTGTCTCCTGATTGGCTGATTGATGCCAATGAAGTCTTTGAGGGTTCAAGGAAGGAGTGTGAAAGTGATGATAACAATTTGTTTAATGACTACAGTACTTGCAGTGATTACTGTACAAGACAGGATAGACATTTTGTTTAAAGTCACTGGACTACTACACATTTCTGTGGTTATTCTCATACTCATTACTTAACTTTTGTGTTGTGCAGATGACATCATATCAGACTCCTCCGCAGAGGAAGGTAAGCGTGAAGACATGTGCATGAGTGTCTTTTTTTAACTCATCTTGTCTGGTCAGGAAGCCACTAACAGCCAATGTGACGCGCCATCATTTTCCAACAAGCCCTTTAGATAAGATCAGTTGAACTGAACATGAGATTGAGCGTGTGAAATGCACATTACTCTACTGTTTGTCTTGTCTCTCAGTGGCCGGTGACAATCCACTCGTGAAATGTGCGTGCCAAAATCGACCGCGTTGTGACAATGGCACTTGCATGGGACACAACTGCTTCTTCAGCGTGAACAACGGGCACCAGTCCCGAGGGTGCCTCGAGATCTCGGACTGGTGGGAGCAGTGCACGGCCCGCGTCCCCAACCTGCACATCAGCTGTTGTGACAAACACTTGTGCAACCTTCACCTCACAGAACCACAACCACCAAGTCAGTGAATCTCTCAATGCATCTTTCAGCCTCACAAAGGATCAATGGGCCTCATTCACCAATACATTAAGAATGTTCTTAAATTTGTTTGTAGGGTCCCATTTAAAAACCTATATTAGTGAATGCAAATCTTCTTAAAAACTGTGCAAGTGTCATTTTTTTATGAATAAATTTCTTCAGAAGAATGGTTGGTGAATGAGGCTCATTGGTATGTTCTGCCCTCAATGGTAACCTCCAGGCAGCACTGGCTGCAAGGCCCTAAAATACCTTAGCCCTAACCCTAGATTTAGAGGGGTTGTGCCTTGAAAGCAGCACTGCCTGAAAGGTGGCGTTGAGGGCAAGAAATACCAAAGATCTTCACGCACACATCATGCAAGACAGCAGGCAGTAGCAGGGTTGCTTTATTTGTGTTGTTTACTACTAGCCTGAGATAAGTATATTCTCAGACAGGATAGCAAGAAATATCTCAACTGCTCAACAGAAATAGCTTCACACCATACCAAAATGGCTGTCTTATGTGCAGCCAAACTCAGATAAGATCACAGAAGTATGAAGTTAGTCCTATATGAGTCTGCCCTAGTTTTGCTCAAAATTTTAGTATACTTTACTGTAACTTGCATTAACTAGGACAGACCGCAATCATGAACATTACTTGCTGTGTTTAGGGTTAAAGGAAAATACCGGAGCAAGTTTAAGCATAGCCCTGCTGCACAAACCTTCTAACAGCAATATATTTCGCATGAAATGAAAGAATTTTGAACAGCATAGACCTAACGCGAACGCGAAACACTTTACATTGAGTCAATGTAACCTCAGATCTTACTTTCGGTTTCCAACAGTCAGGTCTCATTGATTCAGTGTAAAGTGCCTGTTCGCTTCTGCGTTCCTGCTGTACTGTCTGTGCTGTACCAAATTATTTTTCTCCACTCGCTAACTAGCTCATTTAGCAAGCGCTTTCAACAGGGCTACGCTTGAATTCACTCCGGTATTTTCCTTTAATTACAAATATTTTGAAAGGAACCAATGACAGACATGAAGACAGGCTGAGTTTGAAATATTTATGGTGAAGACCACCAACAGCTGAACATTAACAGTCTGGGTTTGAAAATGACATTTAATGAAGACATATTAAAAACCTGACTGCTGGCCTCTCACAATACAGTGTCCTTGTTTACATGAACAGGAATAAACAAGGAAGGAAAACACATGTAGCGCTTAGCTGGATCGGTCACCAGAATTACATAAAAGATCAGATGGAGAGTATAAGGAGATTGCTGCCATCTAGTGGTCACTGTTAATCCAGTGTGGGGCAGAAGCATAGTCAATGGTCTATTGCTCAATAGTTACACTTTGTTGGTTTAAATATATTATTAATACCACTGCTTCTGGGAAATTGTTCATTTAAACACATTTTTTCATGGAGTGTTTATTAATATTTATGTGTGTGTGTGTGTGTGTGTGTGTGTTTGTGTGTGTATTTGTGTGTGTGGTTGTCTTCCTCTGTGTTTGTATGTGTCATGTGTAGCGAAGCCTACAGACAGCGAACATGGTCCAGACAGAATGATCATCTTGGTGGCCGTGCCCCTGTTGGTGCTTCTGATCGTTGCCATAGCTACGTGTGCCCTGGTGCTGTGGCTGCGCTCCCGCACGCCCCACTACAGACTCACCTACCCGGAGGACCATGACGTCAGCATGATGAAGGTTCCCGCCGGGGCTGACCCCACATATGGGGTAAGGGCTGGTCCTCCAGGCATCTAGAAGGCTAATTCTTAAGGCCAATTCAGACTGAAGATCCGCAATGAGATGAGACGGTTTTAGAGAGTAGTTGTGAATCAATCGTCGCAGGTTGTTGCAAGTATTGTACTGTACATGTAGTTGCAACATCGCAGTTTCAGAGCTTTAGAACCTTGCCGGTTTTTAGAATGTTGCAACCCATCTCGTCGCGGATCTTTGGTCTGTAGTCACCTTTAGGCCAGGGTTGGCAACAGGAGTGTTTCAAGACATTCTACCCAGTATGACATGGAATTTTCACTCAGGAACACAGGGATGGAATCCCATTAGTCTTAGAACACAGGGATGGAATCCCATTAGTATTCCATATGCCTGACCTGTACTCGTACTGCATCCAAAGAGGTTGTGTAATCTTACAACATTTATGTTCTATTATAGTAGAATGTCCAAGTATTGCATCAAGAGAACATTTTGTAAATTACAGTAATGTGCCAAAGTTTTGCCTCGTCTTTTATAAAAATGATGCAAAATTCAACTCCTTCCATACATGCATTTGCAAAAAATATTCAAATGTTTATGCAATGTAAACTTAAAAGTGGCCTTGGACATGCTTGTGTTTTACGCAGGACATCTTTGATGAGTTCTGCACCTCAGGCAGTGGGACAGGGCTGCCTTATCTGGTGCAGAGGACGATGGCTCGGCAGATTTCCCTCGTGGAGTGTGTCGGTAAGAGCATGCTGCTGTCCTCCGCTTCAGCTCATCGTTCATAGACATACAGCATCATACAGCATCATAATCATATCACAATATTAATCAAAGTCTGTAATAGCATCACTCTTCTATGTGTGTGTGTGTGTGTGTGTGTGTGTGTGTGTGTGTGTGTGTGTGTGTGTGTGTGTGTGTGTGTGTGTGTGTGTGTGTGTGTGTGTGTGTGTGTGTGTGTGTGTACACAATCAGGTAAGGGGCGTTATGGTGAAGTGTGGCGAGGCACCTGGATGGGTGAGAGTGTGGCCGTGAAGATCTTCTCTTCTCGAGACGAGCAGTCCTGGTTCCGTGAGACTGAGATCTACAACACCGTTCAGCTCCGCCATGACAACATCCTGGGTAAAACCACAGATATATCTTATTATTGCTCTCATTATAGTTATCATTCTGTGGATTTTATACATGAAATGCACTGACTGTACATAAATGGAAAGGTAAGACAGTAGAATAAGCATGTTAGCGAGTAAATCTAAGTATTGTGTACAGGTGAATTGGTAGTTGTGTTAAGGCCAATTCAGACTGAAGATCCACGACGAGACAAGATGGTTTTAAAGAGGTGTTAGGGCGGTGTGAATCAATCATCTCATGCTGTTGCAAGCTGTCACAAAAGATTCAGGAATTGATAAACTGATTAAGTGTGTTTCCTGCATCTCTTGATACCACCATCAGAGGCGCCGCTAGGGGGGGAAAGGTTAGGACGATTCTAAGGGCCCAGCACTGACTCTGAGAGTTATTAAATCGAGTGGTACTAGTTGCGGTAATGAACGGTTTACAAATGAATTAATTGTGAAGACAGTTGTATTGAGGAAACAGTTCTACATTGTGATCATGAGGTATGCTATCAAACCTACATTTCTAAAACTGTGGAAGCCATAGGCATATCTATTCATTTGTAAGCCTAGATAGTGAGGGGGGTTTTGCAACTAATAACACCACTGCACCAGTCACAGCTGTTTTTGTAGTCAAGCTGATGTAGCTTGTAGGCAGATAAGTGAAATGGTCAGAGAATTCCCTGTGCTATTTAGGCTACTACTCAGATTATGAATTACAAGTTGGTCTATAGGCTATGTCTTCCAATGATAGGCTACTTTCCACAAAACAATTTACATGACAACTGAAATTGAAAATGTAACTATACATTTTACAGAGATGTGCAGTGAAACAAGTCTCACATTTTACAATTGACTGCATATTGGGTTCAATTGTTAAAAAAAAAAAAAAAAAAAAAAAGATTCCAATGTCTGACTGACAACTAACCAACTTGGATAAAAACATCTGCTAAATGCATAAATATTAATGAAAATGTAAACTACAACAGGTCAGGGTCATTGTCAGTAGCCTATAATTGCCAGTATTAGCCTACCTCACGGAGCACTGTAATGACATGCAATGGAATTAGCTAAGCCATTGAATTAATTGCAACAGGCTTTGTGATCTTAGAAAATATTAAAATGCACCAGAATGCAGGGAACGGCTATGAGTTCTCAAAAAATCCCAGACTGTCATATGTACATATGTAGCGATGCGTAGACCGAGGGGCTGGTTATGACCAGGCTAAAGCCGGCCGCACACCGGTTCCGACAGCATTGCGGAGCACTTTCGAATCCGACAATTTCGCCCAGCACCTAGCACAGTAGCCTGTGAAATTAACATTGGATGTCAATGGAAGGCTCCAATAAAATAGACTTGAATCGTAATTCACAATCGACAGTGGAAGGGTTCAGCACTGGTGTACGGGGTTGCATTGAAAACAATGGAATCGAATGTTGGAAGCAGAGTGCTCATCACTGTGTCGGAACTGGTGTGCGGTGGCCTTAACACCACCAGAGAATTGTGTGGATTCTTTCTTTTTGCACTTTGCTTGGACTTTTTTTTTGCACCTGACTCCCTGTACTGTACATCTCTGCCTTTTAGGCTTCATCGCATCGGACATGACGTCCAAGAACTCCAGCACACAACTGTGGCTGATCACGCACTTCCACGAGCTGGGCTCACTCTACGACTTCCTGCAGTACAGCAGCCTGGACCCTGAGAGCTGTCTGCGCATGTGCCTGTCTGTCGCCAGCGGCCTGGTGCACCTCCACACCGAGATTCTCAGCACCCAGGGCAAGCCGGCCATCGCCCATCGTGACCTTAAGAGCCGTAACATCCTGGTGAAGAGGAATGGACAGTGCTGCATCGCCGACCTGGGTAATAAACAAACAAACAAACAAACAAACAAACAGATAAGATAAGATAAAAATAAGAACAGATAAGATAAAATAAGATAGTACTATATTTAAGTATCCAAATTAAAATCCATAACAAGTTACATATACACATGATCAAATACACAAACCAGCACTGTCCTGTCAAGGTTGTAACTGTTTACATGAAGCCTTTGTCACGACACAGATATCTTCTGTAATGGGCTGTTTAATACGTTTTTGCAACACAATTCTGTAACAATTTTTCATGCAAATTGTTCATTTGGTTGTTTTTTTGTAGGCCTGGCTGTCATGCACTCTCAGAGCAATGACGTCCTGGACGTGGGCAACAACCCTCGCGTGGGCACCAAGCGCTACATGGCCCCCGAGGTGCTAGACGAGAGCATCCGCGTGGACGTCTTCGAGTCTTACAAGCAGACGGACATTTGGGCCCTTGGACTGGTGCTGTGGGAGATCTCCCGCCGGACTGTCGTAAACGGTAATGGCCTGTCCGCAGGGAAAATGGAGTTGTCATGATTGGCCATAAATTGAAGCCATTTATTAGCTCGCGGTTGCATTAATCTTTTCCAGCTAAGGGCGCCGGGCCTGTAAATTCTTTAACAGTGACAGTTTTCTAATGATTCCCATTTCTCCTTCCGGAACGAACTGCCGGGACCGGAGAGATTCCGGTGATAAGTGCTCTCTCATATTAATTATCAGCTATGGAAGATGTGTGTATTGAGGACTGTTGTTGCCACATGAGAATTCACCCAATCAGTCATTACGCACTTAAAAGATAATGAGGAATTGCCTCTGGCACAACAATGTCCATTTTTTTTGTGTGTGTCGATCCGGCAAAGCATGTTGCAGAGATCTGTCATCGTTCTGCGAACTCTCCTTGCCTCCCTGTCCTCTCTCTCTCTCTCTCTCTCTCTCTCTCTCTCTCTGTCTGCCTGTCTGTGTCTGTGTCTGCTATCATCTCACATGATTAGAAGAGTAGTAATTATAAACACTGTTATCTGGTGTCAGCACTCTCTCCCTCATACAGTCCAGATGCTCAGTCATACACACACGCACACACACTCACACACACACAGACACACGATCAGACTGTCTCCACAGTGCCCCTGCAATACAATACATTCTCTAGGGATCCCATATCAGAGCCCCCCCTCCACTCCCCTCTTTCTTGTCTTTTCTTTTCTGTCTTCTTTTCTCTTTCTTTCTCTCTCTCTCTTGTATTTGTCTTTCATGCATACTGCCTCAGGCACTCGTATTCACCCATAATCTTCAAGCTCCATGTCTGGAGATGTTTTTGTCTGACTTTTATTGGGACCGGAGAAATGTGAGCATCTTACGTATTTAATTCCAGTGTAATCTGAATGTAGATATTGTCTCACTCCCACTCTCTGCCTTGCCTCTCGATTTCCCCTTCCCTTCCTTTCTCTCTCCCCTTCCTCCCCAACCCCCTTAAGGCTGGAGCTGAGCCTGGCGGCTGTCCAACATGCCTCCCACGCCACAGCATCAATCCTCCTGCCAGTCCTCCCCTATTTCACTCCCCCTATCCCATATCCCATAGATCCAGAGTTCTTAATCATGACAGCCAGTCAGTTTCCCCCTTCATATTTGGCGCAATAGTGTGTAAGGTGGTGTCGCAATAAGACACCCCCCTCCCACAACACACAAACATATACACACACACATACACACACACACACACACACACACACACACACACACACATACACACACACACACACACACACACACACACACACACACACACACACACACACACACACACACACCACCATCTTCCTTTCCTCATGTACTGATCAGTGTGGGTGTTTTGTGGTTACTCTAGGAATCGTGGATGAGTACCGTCCTCCCTTCTTTGACGTGGTGCCTTCAGATCCCAGCTTTGACGAAATGAGGAAAGTTGTTTGTGTGGACCAGCATAGGCCAGGCCTACACAACAGGCTCTATTCCCATCCGGTAAGAGATACACTCATACTCTCGCTCTCTCACACACAAGCACACATAAAGTCAAAGAGAGGCACAAATGCACACAGACACAGACACACACACACACACACACTCTCTCTCTCTCTCTCTCTCTCTCTCTCTCTCTCTCTCTCTCTCTCTCACACACACACACACACACACACACACACACACGTACATTAAATAAAAGGAGCACAAACACACACACACACACACACACACACACACACACACACGCACACAAACGCACACACGTACATTAAAGTATAAGTATAAGTCCGGAGTAAGTCCATAGCCCCGCTGCATGAGCCTTCTAACAGCAATATATCTTGCATGAAATGAAAGAATTTCTAACAGCATAGACCTAATGCAAATGCGAAACACTTTACATTGAACATCAATGTAACCTCAGATCTTACTTTAGGTTTCCAATAGTCAGGTCCCATTGATTTAGTGTAAAGTGCCTGTTTGCTTCTGCGTTTCGCGTTCGGTCTATGCTGTACCAAATTATTTTGTTCCACTCGCTAACTAGCGCTTTTAGCAAGCTCTGTCAACAGGGCTATGCTTGAATTCACTCTGGTACATTCCTTTAAATAAAAGGAGCACAAACACACACACACACAAACATACACACACACACACTCACATACACACATACACATGTGAGGACATGCATGCTCTTGCTTCCATGTGCACTATTCTAATACCATAATGGGCTTGCTGTGTTTAGTAAACAACTCAGCAGGAATCTCTGAGAGACTGTTGATGCAGCTGCCATCCAGCTCACTTGTGTCATGTGGTTGTGAAATGATAGATCACTAGCATACATTGTTATTCATTCATTTTCCTTGTGTGTGTGTATTCTGTCTGTGTTAGACTCTGTCTGCCATAGCCAAAGTCATGAAAGAGTGCTGGTACCAGAGCCCTCCGGCGCGTTTGACCGCTCTCCGTGTCCGTAAGACCCTCTCCAAGCTGGACCAGGATAGTGACCTGGGAATTGACAAGCTCAAACAGGACGTCTGAACCACAGCCACCGCAGGAAGACTCAAACAGGAGTTTTGATCTCAAGCATGGAAATTGAAATTGACTTTTTTTTTTATATGTCTACACTGCATAAGTGCTGTTTCCTTGGCAAAAGCTGCGCTGTTGTTTCCTTGTGCTCTTCCTTGAGATGGCCTCGCCTAATCTAATGTGCCTTTGGAGACGGTCTAACCACTCCAGCCAATGACATCACTGTCCAGTCTCGGCCTTTATGGACCAAGCCGTCTCTGAAGATTTCCTGTCGTTTATGCAGTCATTGACCACTGTTTTGGACTTAACTGAGATGGACTTCTGGCCCTTGCTGCAGCTTTTTTCCTTGCGTTTTGTGTTTGCTGTTTTTTTTGTACAGGAATGTAGTCCAGGATTTAGTGACTTTAGTGGCTCGTAAAAGCCAGTCATGCGTGGCAGGCAAGAAAACGGAACCACGGAGCGGACAAGTAAGAAGGGAAAAGTGAAGGCATGTCAGAGTTGAGTTGCAGTCCGCACAGGTCTTGTTTGTCGGGCTCATTTTTCAAGGCTTTTGTTTTGCCAGGATGTGCGTGTCATTCTGGCTTCCCTCACACATTTCCGCAAATTCCTTAAGGATTTTCCTGTCATTCCTGAAGGAGGTATTTGACTCCAAATAACTGAGCAGGGTGGGAGCCCATTACTGGTCACTCCATGTCAGGGTTTTTTTTTTGTTGTTGTTGTTGTATGAATAGAGATGCAGAGATGTATGATTTGACTGTTTCAGAAAGCCCACACTGCATCAACCACATGGAAAGTATACATTTCTATTTAAACATGAATACCACTTCCTTTATAACTTCAACACCATTTGCCACTACACACATGCTAATTATAATCCAATTGTTATCGTCAGATCTAAAGCATGCCTTGTTATTATTTGATATAGTTTTGTATGATAGCAATTTTTATTTTGCAAGAATTTTGTAATAATCATTTCAAAGCTATTTTGGGGTATAAAATAACTTTAAATACATCTATAACTGGACAAGGCAAATATTTAAAAAGGGAAATAAAAACACACTATGCTACAATGCTTATTCTTTCAAATGTCCTGTTTCAAAGGGTAGTTGGTTTAGGTGGCCGATTGCTGATTAGATGACTGAGGTGGATGAGAATGATCCACTAGGGGGCAGCATACTACACATAGTTTGCAACAAATTGATCAGAAATCTCACTTTCAGTGTATTACATTATTTCTTTCAGATATCCTCTTCCTCTAAATTTTGAGCTTTTTGTGTGAGGAAAAAAAACTGTATACATATCTATTGTTTTTTTTGTTTTTTTTTTTCAAGTCAAGTCTGGAAGAGACACTAAATTTAAGCGATAATCAAGATAACTTACTTTTGTGATCTATCTGACAAGGCAAGGTACATGTATTTTGGGTTAATAATAAGTCCATACATTTACATTCATTACAATTAAAATTGTGATCATGACAGAGGGTAGTAAATGTGTAGATGACAACATTTTAAAGCTGTTGCATCTAGATATTCCAATCCAGAAAAAAAATCTATTTGACAAAGTGAACTGACAGTCAAACACACATCCATTTGTTGTAAGGGGCAGTTGACTCTTTGTGAGTAACAGGCAAGAATAGGACGCTCATCGATTTGTGTCTGTGTGTGCCCACATCTGAGCGTGTCTGAGTGTAGCGCGTAGCGGTCTGTTAGTCTGTGTGGACCGTGAGGAGATAATACTTCTTCAAAGCCCCAGCCTGTCTAGTCCGAGAAAGGGGGGGTTATTTTTAACAGAGTACAGAGGCCAGCTATCAGAGCTCAACGCTGTCTCAGAGCTTGACCATGCCTGCCGAACCCAACCCACCTTACTGTAGTTGTTCACTCTCCCTGGAGGTTCAGCCCCCTCATCTCTACAGCATTTAAACTGCTCTTCTGAGGTGCAGTCTGTGGACAAAGCAGACCTGCATGAGAAACAACACTAGCTTATCCTGCAAGTGCACTAAAATTTTATCCTATGATCAGGGGTTAAAGTGTGTGTGTGGGGGGAGGACGGGGGTACGCAGTACCGGCACCTCAGATAAATGAACAATATCATCCCATTACTCTTCTATACATTTTTCTTTGTTTGTGCCGACACAAAATATGAGAGTTCCCCCTCCTGCTAAATCCCACTTTAACCACTGCCTGTGATCAAACCTTAACTGAGCTTCATGGCAGCTGTTGTCGCACTCGCAGCAGTGTGTATGTTCAACATAACTTAATTAAACAAACTATTTTTGGACTAGGGATAAGGTTTTAAATTCATTCAGAAGTTGAAGTAATAGGCTACTAAACACACAACTGGTGAATGCAATACCATCTGGATTGTGTGTGTGTGTGTGTGTGTGCTATGGGCATATTTTAAGATATCTACTTAATTAAATAATACTTAATCTTGCATACCCAGAATAGCAAATGTTTCTGGAACAGATTTTTCCTGTGTCATGTGGTTATTAAAAGAACATGTGGAATGGGGGGTGGGGTGGCATCAAATGCCTCTATTATTCAACAGAGATTAAAATCACGAGGTTCTCTACAGTTCTGCCATGTTAAGACAGTAAATATTCAAAGGTAGGAAACTTGCAAAAAGCTTCAAGAATATGAATTTGCTCTGAAAATAGTCGGCTGTCATCAGGTCACCCAACTCAAGATTTCAATCAGGGGCTTTTGTTAGGCCTGGTCATATTTGTTCACAGCTATAGAGTTGACCTTTATCTTTGCTTTCTGGTTTATGTTTAACTTGTACATTGTCAGATTGCTGGAATCTCAACTGAATAAGCAGAACTTTCTCCTTTAATTCAGACCTGCATGGTTAAGAAACTAGGACTACTGGCACCATCACCTGCTAGTCTTCAGCAGGATAAGGCTGAGTAGGAAAGTACATAAATCATGCTAGGCTACTAAGAAGAATGGTTTATCCACATTAATGGAACTGTGAACATTAAATGCAGTCTCTTTCCTAGGAAAAATGCATGCAAATAAGTGGGCAAAGTAGGAATATTTATTAATTAGTTTGTTTGTTTATTTATTTAAGCAAGCTTTGACATGTGTTTAATAACAAAATGTTTGATAGGGGCTCTGGTTCAATCTAAGTTTTGGGCATAAAAATCGTACCACAACAAAAGAATATAGGCACCACCCCTTTAAAATTGAGCACACCCCTTTAAGTACGCCTGTATCAGAGCTTGGCGAGCCCTGGCCGGCGGTGTATGGTTTGTGGTTGTGTTAGATCTCGCTCTGTTGTCAATATCACACTCCGAATGCATTAATGCGAAGCGATGGGAATCCTGCAGTCATGTCTACTACGGGAACTGCTATAACGCTGATTGTTCTGTCTGCCCTGATAGCGATTGGCGATGGTAAGTGAAATGCCCCCTTACAAAGCATGTCTAATCTCGAGCCTCTCGTAGTGTATTTATTTACTTGATTGCGGTGAGAGAGGGCGGCTAGGCTGGACGAAGCGTTGCCTGTCGCTCATCATGGCGGTGTCTGGGATTTGTTAGCTGACAAGCCTAAATTAGTTGTTCGTGTGATTCTGTGTGTGGTGCGGTTAAAAGATGTAAGATGGCCCATGGTTTAATGGTATCCCCTTCTCTTATGACTTTATATGAAGTAATGGATCACTATAAACATCATATCGGGGTTTGCTAAGCGGCTAGCTTGTTATTGTAGGCAACTATCGTACTACGTAAGCAGCTGAACTCGTTTGGCCACTGGGTCCGAAATGTTGTGGTCGGGTACCTTTTAAATTAGAAAATATTTTACTACAGGCCTGAAATACATGAATACAACGAGCCGTTTGATCGGTGTTATTTAAAATTAGTTTCTACGCGTACGTTTTACGATTCTTAACAATAAGAATGATAATAAGAATGATCACGGGACTGTAACTTAAATAGTAAGCTCCGACAAAGTTGTCTTAATCTATGCGACCAGGTTCTTGGGTTGTTTGGCGTAAAATAAGAGCTGTTTACTCACGTTTAAATAACGTTGTATTAAGAATAGTCGGCATTAGAACATGTGACGAAAAGGATCAGTAAAATATGCAAAATGCATTATTGATTTAGTCGAGTACTTGAGTCATGAGATCCTGTAACATTAATGGCTTTTAGCAGCTAAAGTTAACAAGACCTCCCTGCATGCATGCCTTTTTCCCAGCCTAATATTTGGATATAACGTTATGCGTGCACAAACTTGTCTCAATATAAATTCAGTTGAAATTGCCTACTGTGTTTCTAAAATAACCATGGGGCTGACTTTGTAATCTAAAGAAAATAAAAGACAGAGATATTAGAGTCATTGGTATCAATCCGTTATCAGCGCGCTTCTGTTATGTGGCTGTTGTTGACAAAACAATAGAGTGGCGCCCCGCGAACAACTTGGCGAAGCTGTAATGGCAGACTACAGTGCATGGGCTATGGCAGAGGCCGGGTGCTGCCCTTATGCCTTATTATATGTGTCTGCACTGTTCTCTTCAATCAGACCGACTTATAGACACTACTAGTATTTTAGTCATGACTTCACTTCACACATTTCTTAAGTGGTTTGGTTTTATAAGACATTCTGCGCCTCTCTCCTAATGCCTCCACCCCCCTCGTGCGTTTGTTAAAATGTAACGCTCTGCCTTTATGACCATGAGCTCGCGCATGCTGCTGGAGTTCAGTGTATTCAGGCGGCCCAGACAGAAGTCAAAGTTGTAGTCTGGGTCTTTTGTGATGGAAATTTTTGGCAATGAGCGTCTTTCACTGTCCGGTCAAGGGGGACTCGCTCCCCCCCTTTTGTGTGTGTGTCTGAGGCTCGTTTTGCTCACACTCACAGCGCGCAAATGAATACATCTGTGGTGGGGCATATGGTGACCTACAGGATTCTGCTCTGTCAACACTACAGTCTGTGTGTCTACTGTTGGAAATAGTTTGAATCCTTGTGTGAAATATTTTTGTTTTTGCTCCGCTGCCCTGAATTGTGGGCTCAGGGTGAAAACTAAACATTTGTTTCCTTGTGTAGCAGTCCCCTTTACATGCCAGACGAGAATGTACTTCTCAAAGAAAAGGATTTGGCTCAGGCAGATCTCTCTCTCTCTCTCTCTCTCTCTCTCTCCCTCTCTCTCTCTCTCTCTCTCCTTTCTTGGACAATCTGAGAGGTTCATGCAAAATGAGAATTGAACCTGATGCACTCAAGGGTTTTCTTTTTTTGTTCTTGTTTTTCTTTTTTTCGGTGCAAACACTGAGTCACATTGGTGTTGAATTTGACACACACACACACACACACGCGCACGCACACACATCCTTTCTAAAGAGTGGGTGATTCATCCTACGTTCAGGAATTGGACTGCAACCTTCCTCTGTCAGATTGTGATAAGGTTAAGTGATGCACAAACTTGCATTGCAAGTTTGACAGTCTGATAAGACTTAAGGTGACAGGTTTTTGGTGTGTGTTTATGAAAGGGGAAGTTGCAGTGGTTCTTGTAGCACTGTTTGTTCAGATGGATAACACCTGAATTGATTTGCGTGCGTGTGTGAGAGAGAGAGAGAGAGAGAGAGAGAGAGAGCGATAACCTGTCCATTGGTACAGTATTCAGCTGGATTCTCTCCTCCCTTCAGTATTCCTTCTGGGATTCCCGTCATTGGCAATGCTTAGGATGCATCACATCCTGACCAATCAGCAAAAGTCTGTCAAGTGTTGATCCAATCTTTTTGAATTTATACACCTCCAGCAAGCAATCGTTTCTCAGTAGAAGGGTAGACGGCTAGACTGAGGGGTTGCTCATGACGAGGGAGAGAGACGGGGAGAGAGAGACAGGGAGAGAGAGACAGGGAGAGAGAGACAGGGAGAGAGAGACAGAGAGAATGGATAGAGGACAAGCATGTTAGCCTGAGCCAGGTCGACTCAACTCATGATGGGTTTGCACAGCTGTGTCTGAAGTGGGCTTGTGGGTTGTGGTGGTTGTGGAGGTGGGAATAGGGGCCCATTCCATGCCACGGTCCTAATTGCTAATGGAGCCTTGAGGGAACATGGGGGCTAGCCTGGAACTTACTGGTGAGATTCTAGCCAAATACAAACTGATTTGCTTTTGTTTCGTTTGCATCTGAAACAGTATTGCGTTTGTGTGTCGTCCAGATGAATACAGTGTGTCTGTCTGGACAGAGAATGTGTAGACCTGTGGATTAGTTTTGATACAGCCTTTTCAAAACTAACTCTAATCAGTGTGGACTTTGCCTCTGAAGCCAAATCTCTCACTTCCACACCCCCCCCACCCCCCCACCACACACACACACACACACACCCACACACACACTTTTATGTCTTCTACGCACCCTAGCAAAGAAGGACTGGACAGATCGTGGCATTGGATAGCGCAGTGGTTACTCAGGCGAGTAGCACGGCTCATGCAGGTGTTGGGTTGACGACCTCGAAACTCGCTCGTCATCTGCCGCCGTTGCCCTTCAGAGTCTGTGCTGTGTGTCCCCGTGTGGATTGTGAACACACACACACACACACACACAAAGAAAAACAGCAGCAGCCATGTGATACAGGCTCAGAGTGCAAGGAAGGCAGGGAAGCAGCCTCAAGGCAGGGCGCGTCTCTCTCTCTCTCTCCCTCTCTCTCTCTCTCTCTCTCTCTCTCCCTCTCCCTCTCTCTCTCTCTCTCTCTCTCTCTCTCTCTCTCTCTCTCTCCTTACTTTCTCTCTCGTCTTACTTTCTTGCGGTGTTGTGTGCTGGCCTGACCTAGAGTTTCTTAGGGGATGAAGTGTTGTTCCAGTGGGGTTTTATCTTCAGCTCCAGGGTTAAGAGAGAGGGGACTGTACTGTAGCTCTGTGGCTGTGTGGCTCTGTCTGTGTCTGAGTCCCGTCCAGAAGAAAGGGAAAAGGGAGAG
>JAODXP020000018.1:1687544-1892544 GCA_027497455.2 Sardinella longiceps | reverse complement strand
GTGTGTGTGTGTGTGTGTGTGTGTGTGTCTGTGTGTGTGTGTGTGTGTGTGTGTGTGTGTGTGTGTTTGAGCGTTTTTACTAAGCTGCGGGGGAGGATAAGGGTGGGTTGTGAGTGTTGGAGCCTGACAGGAGGCAGGATGTCCAGCAGCTCTTCCTGCCCCCACGGACGCTGTCCAGAGCGGGACTTTCTCAAGTTGCGTGTGTCAGCATCCTCTGCTCTGGACCTTCCCCATTTCACTGCAAAGTAACTGAGCCCACGCTTTGGCTGGCGCAGTTTCTCTCTCCCCGAGCCCGGGAGCTGAGCTGAGCTGAGCTGAAGTGAGAACAGGGCTGGGCAAGAGTTCTGGAAGTGACCACAGCTGAAAGGTCTCCTGAATAAACGCCACACTTCCAACTTCCATTGTCATATGAGCCAACGAGCCAAAGTGAGCCGCCGGCGCCGTGCCGCTGCAGTCCTGCGCTCGCGTTAATGGCTGACCTTTTACTTCAGCTACCTGTTTGGGTGATAGATAGTTGGCAGCTCCGCTCTGCCAGAGTCAGAGCAGCGGGGGTGTTTTTCACAGCTTTTTTTTTTTTGGCTTCGTACAGTAGGGCCTGGTCACCTCTGCGTAATCTTCCGGAAATTTCTTGTGCAAGCGAGCACAACTTGGAGCCGCTCCATTGGCGTTTACTGGCAATCTCGTCCCGCGGTACAACTGCCGAGAATTACACAAGTAGTTTGCTCCAACTCTCTCTCCCGCTCTGTTTAGTCTTGTATGCGCTCACACACACACACACACACACACACACACTGTCTCTCTCTCTCACACACACGTGCGTGCACACACACACTCTGTCTCTCTCTCACACACACACGCACTTTTGCTCTCTCTCTCTCTCTCTCTCTCTCTCTCTCTCTCTCTCTCTCTCTCTCTCTCTCTCTCTCTCTCTCTCTCTCTCTCTCTCTCTCTCTCTCTCTCTCTCTCTCTCTCTCTCTCTCTCTCTCTCTCTCTCTCTCTCTCTCTCTGTAGATAGACACACACATTCTCTCTCCCACTCACACACACACCTCTTCTTCTATTGCATATACACGCATGCGCGCACAAACACACCCTCGTTCAAAGACACGCATAAATTCAACCAGACCCACGCAGACGTGCACACAAGCGTGTGAAGCAGTCGCTTGTTTGATCGGGAGGGGTGAGGCCTTATTCCATGTCATGCGTGTCGCAATCTGTGTGTGAGAGCAAGCGAGTAAGCAAGTGTGTGTGTGTGTGTGTGGGCGGGCGGAGGGGGGATGGGGGTGGGGTGTGTGTGTGGAGGAAATGGTGTGAGTAAGACCTTTAAGCATGAGCTATGCGCTCTTCCCTAAAGTATGAACAAAGTGGCTGAGATCAGGTCAAAGACATAAAAGGAGTGAAGAGAGTGGGATAGAAAGAGAGAGAGAGAGAGAGAGAGAGAGAGAGAGAGAAAGAAAGAAGGAGAGGGGGATAGAGAGAAAGAAAGAGAGGGGGAGAGAGACAGGGTGGCTGAGAGGAACAGATAAAGACTCCAAGAGCGACAGATCCCAGGGAGAGGGGTGGCGAGACGGGGATGTGCAAATAAAGGGCTTGTACAAACAGCAGGCGATTGAGTGAGTGCGCCGCGAGGAAAGATCCGGAAGAAAAGGAGCGCGGATTAGCTACAGACCTCCCTCATAAACCTGCTTTGTGTTGTTTGGAAGGGACTCCATGGTCTAATGTGTCCTAAATGCTCCCAATCCCGTGTGTGTGTGGTGTATGCTTATAATAGTGTGTGTGTGTGTGTGTGGTGTATGCTTATAATTGTGTGTGTGTGTGCTTGTAATAGTGTGTGTGTGTCTGTGTGAAGTGTATGCTCGTCAGTGTGTGTGTGTGTGTTTCAAGCAGTGGCATATCGGTCTGGGTTCTGGTGTCTGTTTCTCAAAAGCATAGTTGCTAACCAGTTAGCAACTTTGTTGGTTGTAAATATACAACAATTTCCCATGGCCAGCTAACCAAACTGCTAACTTAGGTTAGCAACTAAGCTCTTGTGGTCACACGGACGCCTAGTCTGGATCCTCAAACCTTTCTGTTCATTATGGTGTTGCTTCACTTCCTCTCCTAGATGGGCTGTTTTTTTTAGGGGAGGAGGTAGTTTCCCTTCTTGGGATCGAAGCAATTAGTCTGGAGTGGTCGTCCATCGTCAGTGGCTCAGGCCTTTGGGCTGATAAGACTGGGGTGAGGGTGAGAGTGAGATGTGGCAGACATACTCCTCACTCGCTCCTAAAGAAGGCCTGCCTGACCTCAGCCTGCTGAAGCTTGAACCCAACTCGGCCTACAGAAACGATCTCAAATATTTCAGGGATGTGCATTTAAACGCGCACACACACACACTCTTTTTCTCACACACACAGATACACACACTCTCTCTCTCACACACACAGAGACACACACACTCTCTCACTCACAGAAACACACACACCACATACTCAGACACACACTCACAGAGACCCACAAACACACACTCACTCACTCGCAGAAACACACACACACACACACACACACACACACACACACACACACACACACACACACACACACACACACACAGAGAGAGAGAGGGCAGAAATGCCAAGAGACTCTGCCACCTAACTCAGGTTTTTCCAGTGGAGCCTCCTTGAGTAGATTATCTTAATTGCCTCGGCGGCCCGTCGTCGTTGTTGTGTAATCCAGGGGCGGACGGCGTGTCCACGCGTGTCCTTCCTTTTTAAGCTAACGACTGAAATAGCCTTTAAAACAGCGGCCTGATGGGAATTGGAGTCCGTGAGTCCACTCGGCCAGACTAAAGAGTGCTGTTACTAGTCCATTAGCCCGTCGCTCTGGCCTTGCCCCCTGCCTGCCTGCCTGCCTGCCTGCCTGCCATCCCCTCCTGCACCCTTAAATAGCTCAGGATGAGGGGCAGCTGGAGTGGAGTGGAGAGGAGTGGAGGGGCTCCGTCCCCCCCCCTCCCCTCCGCTGTCTTATCGGAGGCCATTATGCCAGATTAATGCACCTCTGCATGAGGAGGTAATGATTTTTGGGGGGGTGAGTGGGGACTGGGTGGAGGAGGTGGGGGGGACTACTGGGGGGTTAAAGGACTGCTAGGCTGAACTGAAGGACTTTGGCTGTCTGTCTGTGAGATAGCGGGTCCTGGGTAATTTACTGCCACTGCCGTTAGTGCCGTCGCGGCCACCGCAATGGGGATCAGACGAAGCCACCGGTGGGACAGGCAGGCAGGCAGACAGGCACACAGACAGGCAGACAGACAGACAGACAGGCAGGCAGGCAGGAGAGGCGCAGTCTGTTTTTGTTTGGGTCTCTCCGCAGTGAGGGATTCGGTTTCATGTCATGCAGTCTTTGGGGAGGCGGGTGGAGGAGGGGGAGATAGGGGGTGAGGGTGGAGGGGTGGCGTTGAGCGGGAGGGTGAGGGTTGAGGGGGGTGGCGTTGAGCGGGAGAGTGCGTGTGTCGTTGCAGACCCCGAGGCGGCTGGCACCAGTCGAACGGCTCTGCTCTTTGCGGTCACCTCGCGTGCCTCTTGCTCTGCTCTGTGTTCCCCCTCTGCTGGGGGATTGGTGGTACTGCAATAAGCATTAAGCAAGGCAAAGCAGGAGCTTGGTGGGTGATGCTGGGTTAGATTTACTTGATTTGACTATGTTGTCTCTTTCCCAGAAACACCTTCTTATATCAGAACCATTTCTCACTCCCTTATCAGATTGTGTGTGTGTCTGTGAGTGCGTTTGTGTTTTTGGTTCTCTGTGTGGTTTTTATCTTATTTTTTATTAAGTCCTAGGCCTTATCTGTGTCACTGACGGTTTCCTCTCCTCTCCTCTCCTCTCCTCTCCTCTCCTCTCCTCTCCTCTCCTCTCCTCTCCTCTCCTCTCCTCGCCTCTCCTCTCCCTGTCTTGTCTTGTCTTGTTCTCTGTGCAGCTCTGAGGTGTAACTGCACCAACTGCGAGAGCAGCAGCTATGAGTGTGAGACGGACGGGGCCTGCATGGCCTCCACCTCCAACATCGGCGGCGTGAAGCAGCACGTGCGCATCTGCATCTCGCGCGACCGCCTCATGCCGCCGGGCCAGCCCTTCTACTGCCTGGGCGCCGAGGGCTACCTCAACACACACTGCTGCTACACCGACTACTGCAACAGCGTCGACCTCCAGGTGCCCACAGGTGAGGCATTGAACGAACACACACACACACACACACACACACACGTGTACTCTCACACACACACACACATGTGTACTCTCTCACACACACACACGTACTCACACACATGTGTACAACACACACACTCATACTTAGACTAGTGAAAAAGAGTGTAATCATTAGAGTTATGAATGGGAGTAGGATGGAATGGAGCTGGAGACACTGACTGCTGGAGCATACAAGAGGACACTAAGCTGAATGTGGTCTATTATGGACAATGACCATCACCTGTGTGTGTGTGTGTGTGTGTGTGTGACAGTGACAGTGACAGTGATGGTGACCCTGTTGTAGTCTAGTACCTAAACATCAAGTCCAACATCAACTTCCCAGTGTTTGAATCCCAAGTCATTTTTGACAAAAATTTAGTCTTGTCCAAGTGTCTGTCTGTCTGTCTGACTGTGGTCCTGTTCTCCCCCCTGCAGTGCCGGAGCCCGATGGCCCCAGGTGGGGTCCAGTGGAGCTGGTGGCGGTGATAGCGGGGCCCATCATCCTGGTGTGTCTGCTGCTCATCGTGGGCGTGCTCCTCTACCAGCACCACCAGCGCACCTACAACCACCGCCAGCGGCTGGACGTGGAGGATCCGTCCTGTGACCACCTCTACCTCGCCAAGGACAAGACACTGCAGGACCTCATCTTCGACCTGTCCACGTCCGGCTCCGGCTCAGGTTAGTTAGTAAAGCGGGAGAGATGACGTGAGAGATGACTACTTATGACGTGCTTTTTTCTAAAACGCTATATATCCATCCATGAAAAGAAACCTCAATAACGTCAATAAAATAATGTTTTTTTTTTTTTGTTTGCTTGTTTTATTTGGGTGAGGACAAATTGGATAATATAAACGCACTTTTTAAAAAAAGAGATTTAGGATATGTAGGCTTTTATAGCCTTTTGGAAAAGAACTCTTCATATTCAGAGACATAAATACAGTACATGTCAATGGCCATAACTGTCCAACAATAGTAAAATAAACAACTACTAACAACTATTTTATGCTCAGTGGCGATGATGCAAGAGACAGTGTTTGGCCACCACTAGTCTTGTGTTTTTATTTGATGAGAATTATTTGCCTACTGCTCTGTGCTGACTATTACTCAAGAAAAGAAAATACAACCATAGGAACATTGCCTGGCAACAGTGAAACAAAGAAACATTGCCCAACTCTGAAAGTGTGTGTGTGTGTGTGTGTGTGTGTGCGCGCGCCGCTGTGTGCGTGCGGCTGTGTGTGTTTTGTTTGATCGGCTTAATGTAATTCAACATTTGTATATCAAGTAGTCATCAAGTGTCAAAGCTTTTATCTAAATCCTTTTAAGTTCCTCTTCTTTAAACTTGTCTTTCCTGGTCTTCTTCCTACCAACACTATAAACAGTGGAGTACACTTTAGAGTCCCTCATCCAGTACCGGTACCTTCATTAGAGTAAAGGCCACTAGGCACACTAACAAGGGGGAAAAAAAAGATTGCGTGTCAAGCGGCCATTTGGGATGAAATTTAATAATACCATTGGTTAAAAACGAAACTCCTCTTCCCTTAGAAACCGTTGCCATTAATAAACAAAAATAACTAATGCGATATTGAAGATCTAGCTTCTATTTTTCTGATGACATAGTAACAATCACAAAGCCAGTGTCTATTTAAACAGCATTAGACGTTAGCATTAAAACGTTATTGCTGTGCTTTACAGTAGCATTAAATTATGATTTTGGTACGTTTTAATGGCTGCACTGTGAATGTAAACACCCAAATGTCAGATGCACTCCATAACCTGCATTTGACGTATAATCTCCTCAGTCCTATCTTCAGCACAGGACAGAATAAGTGTGAACATCTCTAATTCATCTCTAATCTCTCCCTTCTCATAGGCCTTCCCCTGTTCGTGCAAAGGACCGTGGCCAGGACCATCGTTCTGCAGGAGATCATTGGGAAGGGTCGCTTTGGCGAGGTCTGGCGGGGCAAGTGGAGAGGTGGCGATGTGGCCGTCAAGATCTTCTCCTCGCGGGAGGAGCGTTCCTGGTTCCGTGAGGCGGAGATCTACCAGACCATCATGCTCCGGCATGAGAACATCCTTGGCTTCATCGCTGCTGACAATAAGGGTAAGGAACTCACTACCTTAAAGGGACACTAGGCAACTTTTTGCCACTGTTTGAGGTATCCTTTAGTTACAGCATGACCTTGCTAATATTTCTGACATCAGACATACTTGGCTTGTTCTAGTAGTGCCAGAATGTTTCTCTGCCTTTTATGTAGCTGGTTCACTAATTTTACAGCAAAAACTGCAGTGTCCCCCTTTAAAGGAAAATACCGGAGTAAGTTTAAGCATAGCCCTGCTGCACGAGCCTACTAACAGCAATATATTTTGCACGAAATGAAAGAATTTCGAACAGCATAGACCTACACGAACACGAAACACTTTACATTGAGTCAATGTAACCTCAGATCTTACTTTCGGTTTCCAACAGTCAGGTCCCATTGATCCAGTGTAAAGTGCCTGTTTGCTTCTTCGTTCGCGTTCGGTCTGTGCTGTACCAAATTATTTTGTTCCAGTCGTTAACTAGCGCATTTAGCAAGCTCTTTCAACAGGGCTATGCTTGAATTCACTCCGGTACTCTCCTTTAAAGGAAAAATCTAGAGTCAAAACTTGTATGCCCTCATCAGTTGCCATCCTATGCTGCATTACTGAGTGTATTTGATAGTGATTATATATTATATATACACGCATTAATACACATTACCACACAAAATTTACACAACACATAGTCAGGGGCCACTGCTAGTGGGTCATACAGTAGACCTCTGTTGGCTTGGTTTAGATTTAGAAGGAGCTCTTCAGGCCTAGGTGAGGTTATAGTGAACGCGTTATTCACCTGGCGGCCATTTTGACGTAATTTAACGTAATTTGACGCTTGAGGTGTACGGAAGTTAAACGAAGTGTCTGCTCTTTGGGAAACGGTGGAAAGTCTGCCCACGGTATGATTTTTCCTCTTTGAGGATGTGCATTTCGGCACACAACAGTGAGGCGCCATGACAGCTGACTGTGTAGCAACGGTGTAGCCGAGTGTACCCCTGAAGTGTACCCCTCAACGTCTTTAGAACGTTCCGGGTGAATAAGGCGAATGGCCTACAGTAGTTGCAGGCTGCAGATGTGGATAGGAGCTGTCTGACCTGTTTTCTGTGGTTTGAATGTCACCTTATCAGTGCATGTTACTGGTATCGGTTGGTGTGTTGTTTTTATATAAACACAGGTAGGCAAATAGGGGAGTCTATCTCTGTGTGCCTACAGCTTCCCTGTTCTCATCTCTTGTCTGTTGTCCCTTCCTCTTTCTCCTGTCTGTCTGTCTGTCTGTGTCTGTCTGTCTGTCTGTCCCGTGCTCAGATAATGGCACATGGACGCAGCTGTGGCTGGTGTCGGACTATCACGAGTACGGCTCGCTGTTTGACTACTTGAATCACTACTCCGTCACCATCGAGGGCATGATCAAGCTGGCGCTGTCTGCAGCCAGTGGACTTGCCCACTTGCACATGGAGATCCTGGGCACACAGGGTAAGGGTTTGGGCCCAGTCAGTTCCCATAGTCCCATAAGCACATCTGGCGTCCGTTTTCCAAAAGCAGTAGATGCTAGCCATTTAGCAATGCAATGCAGTTTCCCATTGCAAACTAACGAAGTTGATAGTTAGCATCTATGTTTTTGGGAAACGTGCGTGTGTGCGTGCGTGCGTGCGTGTGTGTGTGTGTGTGTGTGTGTGTACCAAGGTTATCAGCTTATCAAAACACACCTTCTAACGTGTCAGATACATGCTGTAGTCTGTTAAGAGGCACCTTTTATAGTTTATTCTCTGACCTTCTCCACAGGAAAGCCTGGCATAGCACACCGTGACCTAAAGTCCAAGAATATCCTGGTGAAGAAGAACGGCACTTGTGCCATCGCTGACCTGGGGCTGGCAGTGAGGCATGAGTCTGCCACCGACACTATTGACATCGCCCCCAACCAGCGAGTGGGTACAAAGAGGTACGCACAAATCCCACAAACATGCTTCTTATCCTGCGTACAGAGTTTGGGTGAATACAGTGAAACGTGTGTGTGTGTGTGTGTGTGTGTGTGTGTGTGTGTGTGTGTGTGTGTGTGTGGTTCCCTATGTGTGATGTCCTTAATGTCTCTTCCCTTCCCTGTTCCACCTTAGATATATGGCGCCAGAAGTATTGGATGAGACCATCAACATGAAGCACTTTGATTCATTCAAATGTGCGGACATCTATGCCCTGGGTCTTGTGTACTGGGAAATAGCACGGCGCGGCAATGCTGGAGGTAAAGCACTAGTCATGGATTACACCCTCACTCTACCCCACCTTGGACACAAGTCATTTTATTTATATAGCACATTGAAATTCTACAGAATTGGCGCCAAAGTGCTTCAAGAGACGACGCATGATTTGGAACATTGTTTACAGGGAAAGAGAATGAAAAGAGAGATTGAAATGGAATAAAACACAAACTAGCAAAGAAAGTGTTGAACGAGATTAAAAAACATAAAAAAGCAATTTATAGAAGTATTTAAAAACAATTAAAAGGGGTGGATTGACCTCACCAACTGAAATTGAAATCAAAATAGCTCTTAGCTCTGTGGAAACCAGTTCTGCTGTGGTTGCCTGTGTCAGTTTGTTACTACCAGTCGTTTGAAACAGCCTGTTGCCCCTCCCCCAGGTGTCCATGAAGAGTACCAGCTGCCCTACTATGACCTGGTGCCCTCTGACCCCTCCATCGAGGAGATGAGGAAGGTGGTGTGTGACCAGAGACTGCGGCCCAACGTGCCCAACTGGTGGCAGAGCTATGAGGTAAGAGTAAGACTGAAACTGGATCAGCAAACACCGTCCTGCATTAGCATACAGCTGTGTGTTTAGCATAGGCAGTATTTACATATATTTTTGTCTTCATTTTTGCAACTGTTATACCTTGCATAACATGTGCGTAATTTTCCATTGAGGGAAATAAAATCAATAGGTTGCAACACTCAGATAACCTCAGATACATGCCAAAACATAATTACTTACGTCTGTGTCTGTGTGTCTGTGTGTGTGTGTGTGTGTGTGTCTGTGTGTGTGTGTGTGTGTGTGTGTGTGTGTCGTAGGCACTGCGAGTAATGGGTAAAATCATGCGGGAGTGCTGGTACTCAAACGGTGCGGCGAGGCTGACTGCGCTGCGTATCAAAAAGACCCTGTCCCAGCTCAGCGTCCAAGAGGACGTCAAGATGTGAGCCGCGCTTGGGCGGCGGTAGCACCGCCCTCCGGGACTCTTCTGTTAAGAGACGCACCGACCGACCGAGTCTAGAGCGCAAAGACTCAGAACTGTGAGAGTTGGACTGCAAAAAGAAAAGAGCGAATGAGTGTGAGCGAGAGATGATTTATTTTAATGACAAAAAAAAAAAGACCCTGCCAGTTTTTTCAAAGCCACACTTCTGTGTTGTAAAGAGGTCTACCTCACCTTTTTTAGCCAAAACTACTGAAGCTAGCAATTCCTCCACCACCCTCTTCTTCCTCTTCCTCTTCCTCCTCCTCCTCCACCAAACTCCAGCCCAGCAGCACTAGCAACCCTTCCGCATGCAAGATCATCCCCATCTTTCTGGATCCGTCCGGCTCTCAAGCATCTCCACCCACCGGACCCTTCTCCTGACCTATTGACCTATACTGACCTCCACCTCACCCCCACCCCCATCCCCCCCTTGTTCAGGCCCCTCTTCACTGAAGCAGTGGACCCACTTCCCCCCACCACTCACCTTGTCCAGGCCCCTCTTCACTGAAGCAGTGGGCCCACTTCCCCCCCACCACTCCTCTTCAATCACTCCACTCCACTCCTCTGCCTCTTCCGCCCGGAAGCCTGGAGATCCATCACTCTGTGTTTTTTGATTGGCTTTTCTTTTACTGTGCGTTTTCATGGCAGGATCGACTGTACTAATGTCCTGTAAATGGCGGTTTCTCCTCCAGTTTTTAAACCGTTTAAAACCACTCCTTTTTCTTTTCTCTTTTTGTCCTGCCATGTGTGTTTTTTTATTTTTTTTCCATGATGGGGATGATGCAAGAGACATTTCAGACAAACCGTTGTAGCTCTACACTACAATTCCGACCTAAAAGTATATCCACGGTAACAGTCCCTTCTCCACGTCCTAATCTTACCATGTTATGCGCTACTGCTGTTGTAAGAATGTGAAGAGAAAAAAAAGCCAGTTGGCCTTTTTCTTTCTTGAGGTCTCATGCATTACAATAGCATAGGCAGGGATGTAGCAAGCCTTGATGTCTGTGAGTCTGTTCAAGCGTGTATGTGAATATATATATATTATAGACTTAGTATTATAGCGCTGATGTAATATTTAAAATGGCAGGAAGTAGGGGTGTGCTACACACAAGTGCATGGAAAGACCTTCCGTGTGAGAGAAGACCTTCCAGATATAGCAATGTGTTGGAGTCGGACCACAGCTCTCGTCTAGGGTTAGATGGTTTGGGCTGTTTAGGTTCAATCCATGTTCAAGAGCCGCAGTGGTCTAGCGGTGCAAGTGTGTGTATGGCGTAATTTTATTTGAATGAATTTGGATCAATCTCTCGATGTGGTCCACGATTCTTTTTCTTGAGGACTTTTATTTTGTTCATTATTTTGGGGATGATTGACTTTTTATTTATTTGTTAATATTTTATGTATAGTGTTTTGTTTTAGTTTTCCTTTTTTCTTTTTTTTCTTAGTTTTTTTGTTCACTGTGATATGTCAATCAGGGGATTATTGTGGGGGAAGCCCAGGTCACTGTCAACCAATGGCTTATGAAAGTGTCAGAGGTCTGATAATCAAGCCTGTGGGATATGCTGCAGATCCATACACTGAGATAGTTGAAATGTTTAGGGGAACGCTAAAGACAATAATTTCTGCACTCACTGACTTGTGAAGAGGGGAAAAAAGAAAACAAAAACATTTTCTCCATGTTTGTCTCTGATTTTAAATGTTTGAATTGAGGGGAAAAAAAGAGAAACCTTTTCCTTTTAATTTTACCTGCAAATCATTGTTATTGACAATCCTTGCTGGAACTGGCGACGTTGGTTTCAAATACTGATCCTACTGTGTGATGTCTTTGGGAATAAGGTTGAATGATAAAGACCTAAATGCTGGTCCACCATCTAGTTCATGCATTATGTATATTTGTAAAGTATTGCATCTTTTAGCTAGTCAGTGTCACTTGTTTATAACCAACTACTCCAAATATACCTTTTTGTTTTCTTTTCTACTGTTTGTATTTTTAGCTTTCCAAACAAACTTGAAGGTACTACTGATCTAAACTACTACTACTCCGCATTATTTTATTGTCCATGTGTATGTCAGTTGGAGCCATGATCTTTTAGGACGGACATATTTTCACTCGCATAGGTAGTTAGTTTCCTATTCTCTCATTTAAAAACAGCTTGGGCTGTTGTCACTTGTCAAAAGTATTACGTCCGTGAAAGCGGGTCTCCTATCATCCAATAAACACTTGTTCCTCTTGTGAAACGCCACCCTTGTCCCATTCCAGTAGAATTGGGGGGGATTCAGGTCCCAGGGCTCAAGCGTGTGTGTGTGTGTGTGTGTGTGTGTGTGTGTGTGCGCGTGCGCGTGCCCTCCATTGATACTCCCTCATTTATGAATGTGGAATGTCAGTGTGTCATTATGGGTAACCTTATTTGACCTTTGAAAGAAAGAACCCTCAGTGGTTGTTATTGGACGCAGCATGTTTGAAAGATAAAGCATCGACATCCACGTAATGTCCGAGCCTGGAAACGTATGGGAAGGGCGGGGGGGAAATGATTATTGGTGTAGTGATGTCCCTTTCACTTGAACTGTGGCAACTGTGTCAAGCAAACACTAAATGAGACTGGGCTCATTTGAACTATGGTGCTCTATATAAAGAAACACTGGGATATCAAGTCTTTGCTTAAAGAATGTTTTTGAGCTGCAGGTGAGTATATTCTAGACTTCCCTTCCTGTTATGCTGGGCTTGTCGGTGTCCTTGACTGCTCCGAGCACACCTGGATGTGTTGTGGCGAGAGGTGTGTGCTACATAGCGCTGTGTATGTGTGTGTGTGCGTGGGAAAGCTGGCACCAATAGGCTGACCCGCTGCTGTTCAGCAAGATGATGTAAACCAAATGTCAAACATGATTGTACATGTTTGGTGTGTCAACGTGTGACTAATGCTGTTCAGATTGGGATGACATTCTGCGCCTGTGTTGAGTTATTGGTTAAAACCTTAAACCATGTCAAGAACCTTTTCAGGATTAATTTGAACATGAGTATATGAATGATACATTAATAAACATTTACTTTCTAATGTTGTTGTAATGTTTTCATTATTTCACATATTCCTCCTTACAGGGCCACTCCTCCTCTGTCAAGTATTCTTGTGTAAACAGCACACCCAAATCAAAAGGAGCAGTTTAAATTGTTTGCATAACAGTCTGATGTAAGTGTTTCTGAGGACAAACAGAAAACAGGTTACATAAAAGACTTTGAGTTTGTTTACCACCTATCTGTAAAGTAAGAGACATACCAATAAGCAGCATGACTCTTAAGATTTGATCTATTCATCAATTTATTTTATGTCACCCCTGGTGAGGGAGTTGTGTTTCAGGGACATTGGGCCTCATTCACCAACCATTCTTACAAAGAAATTTGTTCTTAAATCCCAGTTACATTGTTTTTAAGAAGATTTATATTCACCAATATAGACTTTAAAAAGGGACAATAAGAACAAATTTAAGAAAATTCTGAAGAAGATATGTATGAATGAATGAGGGCCATTGACCTTAAAAACTGCTGAGTATGCTACTATGTCCCTGTTCTCTTAGTCCTGTTCTCAGTAGAACCATAGACTGTATATAGAACGAGTAGAACAGTCATCTTGATATGGGCCTGGGCCTTCAGCAGGAGGAAGGTGGGAGATTCCTCCTGTCTTTTTTCCACAAAGCGTTTTGTAGGTGTGTTACTAAGGGATTGTGAGGAAACGGGTACCTTTAGGATGGCTATGGAGTGGACATGGCTACATGTCAAACATGATTGGACATGTTGGGTGTATCCACATGTGACTAATGATGTGCAGATTCCCTGAATGACTATCTGCACATGTGGGTGTTGAAGAAGGTCTTAGTGAAAACATGTCAAAAATGTCAGTTTAGTTAGGATTAAAGTCCATGTATAAGTGATCAAACAACTTCTGCTCTGCACTTGAGAACTGGTCAATGCAGAATTAGACAAATGATGAGCCCAAGTCTTAAGTTATACTTTTTTTTTTTTTTGACAGTTCTTGCAAGGCCAATTTTGACCAAGCCCTATCTTTTGATGAAGTTGTACATCCATCGACACAGTTTATATTTAAAATGCATTTATTTTTCCTTTACAAGAGAGCAGAGACAAAGAAATAAATGGAGGGAGAAGTGGGCGAGGGAGGGGTGGAAGGAGGGCAGGGGAGGGGGGAAGCCGTATATAAAGAGATGCAACCTCTGGCGTCGTCAAAAAATATGTACAATTCAAAATTATATCCATACAAAACATGCCACATAGAATAAAAATGATCATTTATTCATCTGCCCTAAAAGGAGCTCTGCTGTACAGATGCGACATCTTAAAAAGTAGGTTAAGTTAAAAAAACCAACTTCAGCCTTTTCGTTTTATTAAATTATAAAGATATGCAGAGAAGAAAAAAAAACTTAAATTAAGATATTCAAACACAAACAGAAAGTAAGAACAAATTGCAGGCTGAAATCCAGTGAGAGCCAATGTGTTTTTTTTTTTTTCTTTTATATTATGGTCTTCCCTTGAAAACATAAAAATATATATATATAGCTATATCACTGCTTCTGATACTCGTTTTAACATCTAACCTTTAAAGAGAAGTACTCCATAAAATGCTGAGTGCAATTCTTTCTTGGGTAAATATGGGGGATACTGTAGAATATCAAGTCATAACATACATCAGGCTATGTAGCCAATTCACAAGCTATATATATATATGTATGTATATATATGAACACATTCACTTCTAGAGGGAGGAAATCATTAGCAAAAAACAAACAAAAACAAACACCAATCATATCAAAACTATCTTCAAGAGTTTTTAAGATTTGCCACTTACTGAGTCTACTAGTTCCAATTTCGCCCAATTCAAGGACAGATTACCTTCTGTTTACAAGCAGTAGCATAAATAAATCAAAGTAGAAACATGGGGAGAAACAACATTACATAAATACACAAATGCTATGCACCGTTTTACTGCTTTTCCCCTTGATGAAATATACTCATTCAGCAAAACGTTCAAACAGTTCCCCCTTGTAGACTTTTCACCTCAACCACTCATTTGCCTCCGGGTGAAGACAAGGAATCCAGCACACGTTATTTCAGTTATTTTTTTCTTTTTTTTTTCCTTTTTTTTGTGATTTTTTGTGTTTTTTGTCAAACTGTTTGTGGTGTTATAGCAAAAACGCTAATAGAAAAACACATAATGCAAAAAACACTCTGGTTCATATACATATCAGGATAGTACTTTGTTTCGCGATTTTACATATATTTATATATATATTTATATATATACAAACATTTAATCTTTCTGATAAAATGATATCCAGTGGTTGATTTGCGTTGGTTTCTTTTATTTCTCTACAATTTGATTCTTATTGATTAAAAAGGGGCTGGACTTTCTTGCCCTTCTTCCATATTTACATTTTGTACATTTTTGCATTCTTTCCATTATTATTCAATATGAGGTCCTAAGTCAGAGGGAGAAAGAACATAAAGTAGTATGGGCTTCGGGAGGCTATTCTTAAAGAGACTCCTTGCTTTGAAGATTTTAAAATTCTGTTTTGTTTTTTTTGCTGTTTTTTAAATTACTTTACTTAAAAAAAGGGAAAACTTTTTAAACAGGAAAAGAAAGCAAATGCCCTTTTATAGTCTCTCTCTGCCATTGCATGGAGCCTTTCCAAGAGGAGGTGTGTGTGGGTGTGTGTGTGTGGGCGATCAGGCGCCATTCTACCACCATTCAAACACCACAGTACAGAGAGGGCAAACCCACTAGCTTAGCTCTGGCAGAGAGAAGACTCACTACAGTAAGTTTACAACAGTCTACTAGAACAGAGGGAGGAGGCATACTGTAGGGTTATGGTATGGGAGAGGGGAGGAAGAGGGTTGGTGACGGGACATGACACCGCTCTGGCTGGCGGGATGAGGGCTCTAGACAATAGGAGAACACACTCTCAAACTCAAATAGTAGTCTTTCAATCATCAGTTACCTGTCATCAAAAACTCGGGCTTGCCGTTACAAGAGGCCTGAGGCGGTCAGGCGTGCGTACAGTCTCATTTGAGGTTAGATGAACCATGATCAGAAAGCGAGGAGGAGTACGAAGAGGACAAGGAAGAGAGGGAAAAAACTTCAAAGTGCACCCATGATTCAATAGGCTGTGGAACCTGTCATTCACATCATTAGCTCTGCCCTCCGCGACAAGACAAGTCAATTTTCTATTGTGCGTTTACACACCGACTTAAAACAGAAAAAGCATGATTGCTAGATTTACATTAATTTTGCAAGAAGCGTGGGAGAGAAAACACAACAAAAAAAGATCAAGCTACACAAGATGCTGAAAGAGAGTGAGGCACCAACTCAGTACACCTGGTCACCTGGGTGACGCCATCACATCAAGATTAATGCTTCATGACTATCTAAATCCAGCTTGTGTGGCGGCTTTAGAATAGATAGCAAAACGTGGCTCACTAATTGAAAAAACAAATCACTAGAAAGCGATGCCCAAAAACAAAACAAAACAAAACAAAAAAAAAAGAGGAAGAATGCATTTCTACTGACAGATTTAAGATGAGGAGCAAACCTGCTGCTTAAGTTTCCCTGCTTATCCGAGAAGGCATTCACCATGAACACATTCTTACCTTCCCCTTTCCACAGTAGCACTTAACAGTTTTTTTTTTTTTGTTTGTTTTTTTTTGTACAAAGCAGTCACTTCCCACAAACTCAATGAGGTAGACAGGGGGGTTGAGCGAACCCATCTTTGAACTCCATACAAATAAAACATCTGGTGCCTTTTTTTGTGAAGCCACAGGTCAAATATTATCTCAACTCTTATATTAAATTCTTACATCTCAGCCATCGAGAACGAAAAAAAAAACAAAAACGTTAACACAGTTCTGTGCGGAGCCCCTCGAGGATTGTCTTGCGGATATCCTAGTTGATCTTTCATCTTCATTGATGATGACTTGGTGGGAGAGTGTTGCACTGAGGGGGGGAGGAGGAGGAAGGAGAGAATGGTGGAGGAGAGAGACCAACGAGGACAAAAAAAAAAAAAAAAATTAGATACAATAGGTCCAAGTGAAAGTCTTATTAGTTCATCTGAGCAATTGAAATGGCTTTAAAAAAAGAAATCAACGTTCTTCACTTAGTTCTACCCTACAAAACACACTGATATGATCTCTAAAATCAGGGGGCTTTTGGTAAGTGTAAAAAGGATTGATTCCAGCCAGTCAAATCAGTGAGTCAGTCAGTCAGCTAGCTTATTGTGGGAGAGCAGTAGAGGAAGTAGAGGTGCTTTTGGCAAGCAAAGTCTTGTTTCTTTTTCTGTTATTGGTGGTGGTGCTATTGTTTATTCCAAAAAAAATGTCACAGAACAGAAAAACAAAACAAACAAACAAAAAAATTATCTATTCAAGCATGGCCACCGACTGTTGCTTGCGCAAAACAGGTGGCTTCTTCCAAGGGTATCCCCCTCCCTTCAGACCTTTGGCTCCAGGGTTGAGAAATGCAAAGTCTTGTCTTTCAGAGAAGGGAGGCGACCCGATCCGACCCTCTTCGCCTCCAGCCTGGAGTCTGACGACAGCTTATGAACTGAGTGATGAGTAGGGTCCGACAGGCTTTGGCCTAGGAGGTGGAGGTGGAGGTGGGGTGAGGTGAGGTGGGGATGTGGCAACAGGTGGGATGGTTGGTTTGTGTGGTGTGGGGGGGGCATGTGTCCCCCCCCCATTTCCCCGTTGTCCCCTGTTAGTTCATCCATTTTCTGCAGTTCCATGCTCCGCAGTGGCAGGGGATCTTGTGCTGATCATCCTCAAAGTCAAACTGATAGTCGTAGGTCAGCTGGAGTGGGAGACAGGAGGAGGATGGGTAAATAAATCAGCGTTGGATAGACAGGCAATAAAGCAATAATCCGGAGTGAATCAACACATAGCCCTGCTGCTTTAGAGTGCTAAGTGCTATTGATAGCCACCACAATTTAAAGCAATAATCCAGAGTGAATCAACACGTAGCCGGCCGTTTCAGAGTGCTAAGTGCTATTGATAGCCACCACAATGACCGAATTTAGACCGAAGTACCGAAACGGCAGCTAACGGTAACAGAGTGGGACATGTCAAAACAAAACAAAATCGCTTAGGCTATGTGTTGATTCACTCCGGCTAATTCCTTTAAATTGAAGCAGCTACTTGTCTAAGCTTATGAAACACAACCAAGTTCCCCCTTCTAGTGATATTTCTTCTAATACTTCTTCTATGTAGCTTCATTATTAATCCTCTTCTGTAAGTCACTTTGGATGAAAGCGTCTGCTAAATGCATAAATGCTAATTTAAGTTCCAAAGTGACTGATTGGTCAGCCCCTCACCTCCTCGCCCTTGGGAATCCTGCGGCTGGAGATGATGATGATTTTGTCCTCTTTGTCAAAGGTCACCACCTCGGCAACACAGTTGGGTGCACAGGAGTGGTTCACATAGCTTGACAAAAAAAGCAAGACAAGAAGTCAAGTTAAAGTCACGTTTAATAGCTGTGCAAGAAGAATGCGACAATCCAACACCCTGCTGGAAGGAAGTTTGCCACATGCATTTGATTACTGGTATAGAAAAATGCTGTGAAATGAATAATCATACTAAATAGAATATAAATATTATATAAATAATGATATCATCATAATTAATTAATAAAGATTATCACTCACCGAGCAGGCCCACCAGTAAGGGTGGCATCGATCACATGTTCGTTATTGATACGGAACATATAGATTCCGCGGTTCTAGGGAAGAGAACCCAACAACAATGTTTGAGAAAGTATTATCAACAGCCCTCTAAAAATAGAAACACACTACACTAGTACTACATTAACAGACTAGTAGTCTAATGGACAAAAAGAGGGTTTCTTTACACCAAAGTTGAAACTTACCTGCTCCTCGTAGATTTTTTCCCGTCGGTTGGCCACCTCATTGCGGATGATTGTGCCAATGTACTCGATGACCATGGTGTGTTTCTCCAGATCCTTGGCCGCGTACAGACCCAGGCCCTGGATGCGGGAGCGGGCCAGATAGACGTTGTTTTTCCACTCGGTCTTCAGGCGCCGGTACTGCGACGACTTGGAGTGGACAAACTGCTTGCTGTAAGGGGTGTTGGTCTCCCCAGTGAAGGTGCTCTGGTAGGCTTTTGACATGCTTGTGCTGTTCAGGGTGTGGGGCCTGGAAATGGAGAAATGGTTGAGGAACCTTTGCTTTGAAAACTCAACTTGAGTCTCTGATTCCACGTGCATACAATAAGACCTTTAGTTATTAATTAATTATGAAATAAATATATTTCATGGTGATTCTGGATTGCTCGGCATAATTTAGAAAGCTTTTTGCATATCAGGTGCGAGCATTGCAAATGACAAAAGGTCATAGATAAAGACATCAGGTCCAAGACCATAACGTTGTATCATTTTTCTTAACAAATAGTTGTTAGTGAAATGAAGTGTGCGGGCAGGACTTCCTCTAAGCTCTTGCTGCTTGTTGTTGCAAGCTAGGCTGCATGTAGCAGCCTGTTTCACAGACCTCCTGCAAACTCACCTCTTGCCCGCATGAGTGAGGATCTTAGGCTCAGAACGAGCACAGCCCGTGGGGTTGATCATGAGTGGCAGCTCCATCAGAGGGTGACGCCCATAACGGAACACATAGTCCTGGCAGTTCTCCACTCCAGGCAACTGCAAACATAGGTGCATACAGTGAGTCATTCAGTCCGTTACAGGAGGCACGCAGAAACAAAGACAACAGGTGTCCGTTTCTCAAAAGCATAGTTGCTAACCAGTTAGCAACTCAGTTACAATGCAATTTCCCCATCACCAACTAACTACAGGGTTCCAACTGAAGATCAGACTTAAAATTCCCTGACATTTCCATGACCTTCCCTGACCAAAAACGCTGAATTTCCATGACCTCCCGTAAAAGAAATTATTGGGTGCCGAGCAGAAAAGGCCATTTATAACAGCCAAACTAGGCCTGATGTCCTCCCTTGTGTCTACTTCCTAACACTTAAATGGCATGAATCAGCCGATCAGAGTGTAAATTCATTCCATTTAATTGAAAAATATTGATAAACAAGATATAAGAATGTGTGATGATATACATAATAACAAAATTCCCTGATAACCCCTGACTTTCCAAACAAAATGGTCAAATTCCCTGACTTTCCCTGTCTGGAACAGCCTTTATTGAATTTCCCTGATATTCCAGAAATTCCCTGACCCATGGGAACCCTGTAACTAACATAGTAGCTAACTTAGTTATCAACTACGCTTTTGGGAAATGGACGCCAGGTTTGGGTTTTATGACTTGACTGACACTGCGGCCTTTTACTTACGGATTCGGTGATGCGCATGACGGCGTGCAGCCGTAGCCCGTACATCTCCTCTCCTTTCACGTGTTCAGTGAAGAGCTTCAGCATGCCGGCCTCCTCACGCAGCCTGGCCACCCGCTGAGAGATTGAACCCCAAATGCCTGCAGGACATGGCAAGACACATTTCACAATCAGTCAACTAGCTTCACTAAATATTTTTTTCTTCACAAAATAACAATAAAAAAAATAAAAACACACATACTAAATATACTCAGGTCGAACTATTTAAATCTGTTGGCTGCGGGAAATAGGCTAGATAAGTTGGCAAATTTGGAATGTCTTTACAGACAAAAAAAATAATAGTAAGAAATAAACATACAAACACAACACACATTAAAAGGCACAGCTCAAACTATTGCTGCATGTTGCTGTCTAGGTCAGTAAGGGGCCGTTCACACTGAATGCGCTTTTCCGCTTGTAAAACGCGAGTATTCTAAAAATGTGAGTGACAAAAACATGCAAGGTCGAAAGTGATAAATGTACGTCTTGTTGCTATGACAGCTAGATTTGGCTAAACCGCTAACTCCCCGACTTAGCTATGACTGGCAGCTAGGCAACGGGCCCATTGTTGAAGAAAATGCAACCTCAAAAGTTAAACTATTTTCAACTTTGAGCGCTTGCGTTTTTTTTAGTCGCTTGCGTTTTTACTAGCGTTTTTTTTTTTACGCGAGGCGCGTAGCAACGGTCAAGTCGCATCGTTCCATACGAAAACAATTGAAATCGAGCGCCTGGAGGTGAAAAAAGCGTGTCAGTGTGAATGCCCACTAAGTGCTCATAAACTGCAGTCAACTACATTCCCAATCTCACAGTGACAGGCGGCACATACCATCTGTGCTGCAATCTTGAAACTGCAGTTCGTCTTGCCCCCGCTCCAGCACCCGGATCTCGAAATACGGCCTGCCCTCTTTCTCGGAGATGCGGCAGCGGTATCGGCAGCGTTTGTTGGGCACCCGGGTGCTCCAGTAGATGCGCGTGGCCTCGTAGCCCACGGGGAAGATGGCGGTGGTGGAGTGGAAGCAGGCCATCTGCGAGGGCAGCAGCTGACCCACGGCGTGGAAGATGAGGCCTCCGACGCGGAACATGTGGATGCGGTCGCCACGCTGCAGGATGCTGGCGATCTGCTTCACCTCGTCGCGCTCGATGTAGACGCGTCGGAAGACGGCAAAGGTGCTCAGCTCTTCCTCGCTGGGGCCCTTGAGCTTGTGTTGCGTGCACAGCATGGTCTTGTCCTTGAAGAACATGCAGCGGGCGCGGATGGCGCAGGCGAAGTGGTAGACGTTGGGGCAGCGCAGGCGGTTGCAGCTGTTGGTGGCGCCCGTTTTCTGGCAGTAGGCGCAGCGCGTGCCCAGGCCTCGGCGCAGCGCCACCTCCACGTTCATGAGCGCGCCGCCCTGCGTCTCGTACACCTCGGTGGACCACAGCGCGCAGTTCAGGTGCACCCAGAGGTCCACGTCGATGTTGAGCAGCCGGGCGGGCCCGTCGGTGGCGCCGTCGCCTTCCTCGTGACAGAAGCAGCACTTCCGCTTGTCGCGCGGCATCTTGTTCGGCCGCAGCGTGATCTGCAGACGGTCCATCAGCTCCGAGACCTCTCGGCTGTTCTCCTTCTTGGAGCCGCCCTTGCGGATGGTGATCACGATCTGCAGCCGCTTCCAGCGCTGGCCCTTCCACTTCTTCAGCTTTGGCTTCACCTCCAGGTCGTCGCCCGACATCGCCCGGCTGCGCTGCTTGATCAGTTTGGGCGACAGCACCATGTTGAAAGGACAGTGAGGCTGCATGGTGGGAGTGATGGCAGGTGAGGGCGACGGCTCCCTCTTGGGGATGGGTGAGGTTACTACAGAACCAGCAGCAGCGGCGGTGGTAGCATTAGCAGTAGTGGAGGCAGCCTCGTCCCCACTGGCGGGGGTAGCGAGGAGCTGCTCAGGGGGGCCGATGGGCTCCTGTTCGGGCTCAGTTTTGATGATGGTGTCAGCAGGGTTCTCAGGAGCAGGCGAGGGGGACGTGGGTTGGGCAGCAGCAGCGGTAGGAGGAAGAGGTGGCTCTGTTTCAGCAGGAGCATCCACAGGCGGGAGAGAAGCTGCCTCTACATCAGCACCACCAGAGGCCGGCTCAGTCTCTGGGGCAGGTGTAGGTGTAGGAGTAGGGGTTGGGGTGGATGCAGATGGGGCAGGGGCAGAGGTAGGGACAGGGGCAGGAACAAGAGCTGGGACGGGGACAGAAGGTGGTGGTGCTGGTGGTGGTGGTGGAGAGGGTGATGGAGGTGGAGACTCCTCGACAGGGAAGACGGGTAGGTGACGCACGTCCAGGTCAGACACGTTGGTGGTGTAACAGTGCTGCACTGGTCTGTCCTCTTCGTCAGGGCACTCCTGGAAGATAAAAAGCAAAAAGGCATAAAAATCCCCAAACTCCCAAAAGGTTAAGTATCTCATTCATGCAAAACCTATAATGTGGCCACCGACACAAAATGTAAATAGAATGCACTGAACATCTAAGATTCTGTCTTTCTACACAATTCCACTCCATTCTCATCCCCCTTTAGTAATCGTTTGATCGGGCAAAAGAAAATCCCAACTCCCAAAAGGTTAAGCCTCTGAGATGCACACAAGACCTACTCTATATCGTGGCCACTGACACACAATAAGAATACAGCGCACTGAACACATAACAGGTATACATGTGTTTGTGTTGTACTGTATTGTATTTAACATCTACGTCCCATTACGCGCCATTTTTAACTCAACCCACCTGCTTAATGAGGGAGAGTATGTCTACCTGCTTCTTCAGAGTGCACCCAGGCAACGTCACATCAAACTGCCTCATCCATTCTGCATCCGTGCTCCCATCCATTGTACCGGGCTTCAAACAAAGGGCTCCTGAAAACACAAATTGTACTTTTCAATATTTCTTCAGCTTAAAGTTCATTACACAAGTTGGAATCCCAACACAATCACAAGAATAGTTTTGAATAGCTGCCCCCTAGTGTCCACATGGTCTCAATGCAGGGCCTTGAAATGCATTAACTAACATTGGGCCAATCACATATTTTTTTCCTTCTTTCTTTCTTTCTTTCTTTCTCTTTCTTTCTTTATCTACTTATTTTATCCTCTTTTGAACAAAGGAGCTATTTAATCACATTATCAATACACTGAAGATTAATGATCACATTTAAAAAGGGACAAGCAGAAACAAAGAAACCTTTACAAGCAAATTTCACTCAGTAGAAGACTTTGAACATGGGGACAACGGCTCACAAGAGGAGGTACACGGGCAAATAAATGGACCGTAGAAACAGGAACTTTGTATGTAAATAGATCCCTGAGGAGGACAATAACCATAGCTACTTTTTTCACCCAACCGCAACATTACGTATGATAAGCAAAGCACAATGTCTAATAAAACATTGAGGTCACTCTTTATACAAGACAGGGATGTGGGCGGAACACGGAAGTGGATCAAATTACCCGGATTAGAGGGATCTGGGCCTTTTCCAGGTCCTGCGGCTCCTGCTCTGCCCGGGCTCTGGGGGAATGTCACCTCATAGGAGTTGGGAATCCGCATATGCAAAAGCTGGGCCACCGCCACCATGACTGTGTTCAGATTCTAGGCAGAGAAAAGTTGCTTGTTTATTTGTTTGCCTTATAAGCATCAAATTGCTATTTTATGGCAGTTAGGATATTACATTTTTAGGGATAAATATTACATTTTTAACTCGTCCAAAAAAAACAAAAAACAAAAAAAAATCAATATGGATTTAAAATTTCATAACCTTTAAAAGCTGGGACCTTACAAAATATGTTCTGAGAAAAGTTGTGTTGCAAGGTTATAATACATAATACAGTAAGAACAGGTGCTTTCATTGGTGCCAAATCGATACAATACCCAGGAGGGATTCTGTACCTTGGCTGCAGCAGCAGACAGCGTGAACGTGACGGACACCTCGTTGTTCTTTGCCTTGTCCCATGGGCCGGTTGTGGACACCACCTTTCCATCCACTGCCTCAAATGGTTTTGTTTCTGGAAAAACTACAAATACCCCAGAAGACATTGGTTAATTACAACTTGCTTAACATCCACTCTTATTTGGAAAAAAAAATACATGCACAGAAAAAAAATACACTCTCTCTCACTCACTCACTCACACACACACACACACACACACACACACACAGTATTCCTAAGCTACTGTTATGTTTCCAGGCGTACCAGGTATGGCGGTGAGAGGTATGATGGGAATGACGGGGGAGATAGCCCGCTCGTTCTCCTCCTCTTTGGGCTCCAGCAGAGGAAACCTGGGGATGTCTTCGCCTATCTGGCTCTCAGGAGACGAAGCAGGAACTATGCCATCAATCGCATCATTCTCGTCATCACTTTCCATTCTGGAGAGAGAAAAAACACACACACACACACACACACACACACACACACACACACACACACACACACACAAACAAACATTGCATCAGTTTTCAATGCAAAATGTACAGAAAAGGGACCTCCCCATGGATTTCAAATTCAAATTCATGTGCGTTATGCTGTACCTGATGTCCTCATTCTGGTTGTGAGGTGGAGTGGGAAGGGCTGCCAGTATGTCAACACTCTTCACTTCCTCAGCCACAGAATCTAAAAGGCAAAATGAAAAAACACAGAGTCAGTCCTGCTCACATTCAAGATTCATATTGAGTGGGGGTTCAGTCTGTTATGTGTTGTTTCTGTTCTTGTATGTAGGCAACCCCATTTTAATGTTGGGCATTGTATGCAGCATATGAGTCCAAGACAAATCTCTTTTTGGGATAATAAAGTATACATCATACCATACTAGTGAAATATGCAGTAGTCCTCATCCTTACCTATGGTGTTTTCTGATGCTTCCGTCTCCTTCTTCTCCTCTGACAGCTCCTCTACTGCAGTCACACCGTTCAGCAGCTTGTGCTGCACAGAGGGTGGTGGTGTAGGGGGCAAGGATGATGGTGGTGTTGGTGGGTTACTCAGGTTATTCTACAAAGACCATCAAAAACAACTGATGTCATATAACTTGCCTCAATGACAGCCAAAGCTTGTTACTTAGAAGAAAAACAACAACAAAAACAACAAACAAAACATCACATCACCAGGGTTGGGTTGGGGTTAGCTGGGTCATACCTTGGTCAGAAGCTGTGAATAATAGTCGGGGATGTTGTCAAGCACAGCATTGCCAAAGGAACCCTTCAACTGAGCCTTGCCATTGGCTGGGCTGCTGCCAAAGGGGGCAAACAAATCCAGGCTGACTGTGATGGAGGGTTCCATCAGAGGAAGGAGCGAGAGACCCTGTGTTTGGGAAAGAAAGCATAAATGAATGTCAGTCAGTAATGTCATCACAACAGGTGCAGATACAGTAATTTCCCAAATAAAAGCCACATATTGACAATGAGTTAATTAGATCATGATTTTATCATGTCAAATAGAAAGATGAGAGGAAATGCATTCCTACATATAGCCCTCACCCACATAGTCTATTTTTTACCTCAGGAAATGACAGTATACATTGAAGCTTCAAAAAGAGGGTAAAGATCCAACTCACCTGCTTCAGCTGTTTCATCAGGGCCTCTGTGCTTTTTCCAACCTCTTCCTTTTTTGTTTTCTTCCTGGCGTTTGGACCACGTTCCCCAGCTTTATAGTTACGCTTAGCCTTCACCACAGGAGGCCTCTTGGATATAGACTGCAGATCCTACAAACAGTAAATGATTAAAGTCCCCATTTTCAGGATTTAGGTAAAATTTCGATGTTTCCTATTCATTGTACCTTTATACATATCGCCTAGAACTCAATCGGATTGTGATCATACCACTCGATTGCTTTGGTTGTCTTTATCACGTGACTTAGCTGGAGCTTACAATTTGAATTCGCTATTTGTACCATCTCAGCCCATTCAACTGTTGATAAGATTTTGATAGCGGCTTGTTCCATCAACTACACAATTCTACATAGAGGATTATTGGTTTGGTTCTCAGCCTACAGGATGGCGCAACCGGACTTGCATAGGACCTCTTTAAGAAATGCACTCTACACAGTAATGAAGTAGTTGTATAAAAAAAACAAAACAGAATGTATGAGTCTTTACCTCCATGTTGCGTGGTGTCCCCTGCAGCTTCTGCTCCAACATGGCCAACTTGCTGTTGATGTGTCCATTGATCTCATTATGGATGCCTTCAGAGGGCCTCTGGGAGGCAAGCTGTAAGTTCTTGGTTCTGAGGAGCTTCTGTAGTAGTTGTTGACCCGTTTCTGTTCTGGGTATGTGCGAGCCGAGGTCTCCTGCAACATTCCCTTGGCCTGATGCGTTAACGAATCCACTGATATTGCTGATGGTCTCACTGGATGCCTCTCTCTTCACGATCCCAGCGTTGGCTTCGCCTGTGCCATCCGTGTCACACTGTACCTCTTTGGGTTCTTGTTTGATGTTCTGCAGCGTCACTCGGCAAACAGCTCCTTCACTTGACCCAGGGGTCTGATGTCCTCCTGTTTGAGGCTGCGGCGAAGGCCCATTCAGTGGGGTGGTCTGCCTTACCTCACCGCCAGAACCCAAGAGCTCAGACTTAAGCCCTAACTGATCTTGGGGAGTCTTAGCAAAAGGTGACCTTATGGGGGAGGCTGATGCCATGTTTGCATGGAATGGACTGTTCTTTCCAGCTCCACCATCGACTCTGGCAGGTGACGAGATGTTGGAGGACATTGAAGGTGTGCCTGGGTTAGATCTTATTCTCGCAGGGCTTGAATCAGATTCTTGTTTCTGTCCGGCAGCACCTGCTGGGGATCCCGCGTGAGATGGCGAAGCCTGAAAGGGGCTCATAGCCGTGGCCATCTGCTGCTGAGGAAGCTGCTGATACGCTTGACCCTGAGCAGGTGAAGTTTGGCGCATGAGAAGAGCTTGACGTTGCTGGGCTGACGGATCTCCTGGAGAGCCCTGGCCAAGAGCCTGGTGGGGAGACATGGGTCTGACCATACGGCCCTGGAGAGAAGCTCGAACTTGTCCCATCATAGCTCTCGGCAAAGGCACCTGACCTCTCATCATCTGTTGCTGCTGGGCCTGCTGCTGTTGCATCATCTGTTGTTGCTGCTGCACAGTGAGGCCATACTGAGGAGAGGCTCCTTGCTGCTGAGGCTGCTGCTGTGGCATGAGGCCCTGCTGAAACTGCTGACCTACAGGCTGGCCCATCACCCCTGGTTGCTGAGGTGTCCCGACCATCCCAGGTTTCGCCTGCATGGCGTAATGAAGCTGTTGCTGACCTTCATGGCCAATCATTCTAGGCCCGACTTGCTGGACCTGGCCTTGCATGGCTTGAGGATGCATTTGGCCTTGGACTTGTCCCTGGACCGCAGACATCCTCATCATTTGGCCCTGCTGGAGTTGCCGCTGAGCAATCATCTGTTGGATGTGCTGGATCTGCTGCTGGGGTGTCAAGTGACGCAGCTGAGGGTTCTGGGCAATGATGGCCTGGATGTTGATGGGAGTTCTTATTTGTCCTGGGGGAGCCCCAGGCCTCTGAACCATCATCTGCTGTTGGCCCCTCATCATGTGCTGTTGTTGCTGCTGCTGCTGCTGTTGCTGTTGCTGCTGGACTAGCAGGACTTGCTGCTGGGCAGTAGGATGAGCTTGCATTCCCTGCTGAGGTTGACCAGGGTGGTTCTGCACCATGGGATTCTGTAACTGGACAGTCCCATCAGGCTGCTGGTTGAGGCCATCTTGTGCTTGCTGCATGACATTCTGACCAACCTGCTGCTGCTGTTGAGGTTGTTGCTGTTGCTGAGCCATGAAACACATTTGTTGACCTTCCTGCTTTATGTTCACCAACTCTGGTCTCTCAGTTCCAGAATTTTGCCTCTGAAGGGCAAGCTGTGCCTGCTGCTGCTGTTGCTGAGCAACAGCTTGTTGGTTGTTGACAAAACCTTGCTGCTGCTGAGGTCCTGCTGATGCAGGACTTTGGGACATTTGCTGCTGTGGTACCTGCTGTTGCTGCTGGCCCACAAAATTAGGAGTCTGCTGAACATCTCCAGGAGCTCCTTGCTGAATCTGGCCAGGTGTTGCAGGTCCCATTTGTTGAGATGGTGTTTTGGGACTAAGAATTCCTCCCTCTTTGTCAGTTGAAGACTGACCGTCTTGCTGTAATCCATCTGTGGTCACTGATGTTTGGGAGGGCTGGGCGTTTGCAGATGAAGGTGTTCCTACTGCACCCTGGGATTCTGCTGGGCTCATAGACGTTTGCTGTCTCTGCTGTGCTGCTTGCTGCTGCTGCTGTTGTTGCTGCTGCAGCGCAAGGTTCTTTTGCTGCTGCTGTTGGAGGAGCATACGCTGTGCCAGGATATGCTGTTGCTGCTGAGGGGTAAGTGGTTGACCCTGTGGGCCTCTGAGAGTCACCTGCTGGGGTCCCACTGGTCCCTGCTGGCCCATCATCCCTGGCGGTCTCTGCTGCTGTAGCATCTGATTTCCCATCATGCCTTGCTGACCAGCCATCATGTTCTGAGTCTGTGGCATTGGCTGGCCCATCAGGTTCTGTTGTGGCTGAGAGACCACTTGGTTGCCCATCATACCCTGAGGAGTCTGCATTAAACCTGGCTGATTCGGTTGGTTGGCCATCATTCCTTGTTGGAGATTAGGTGCTTGTTGAGCCATCATTGGATTGGCCATCATTCCTTGTTGTGCTTGTGGAACCAAACCTGCCTGCTGCTGCGCCATCATCCCAGGCTGCTGCCCTTGAGGTGGCATTCCAGGCTGCTGTTGCCCTTGAGGTGCCATCCCAGGCTGCTGTTGGCCCATCATTAACTGTTGTTGCTGCTGCATCTTAGCCATTTGCATCCTGTGCTGAAGCTGACGCTCATGCAAAAGCCTTGGGTCTGAGCCCTGAGGGAAGCCGGGTCCCTGGGGGAAGAACCCTCCAGGGGCACCCGGCTGAGCAGCTCCCATAGCTCCAGGGTGAGGGGGTGGTGCACCCATGAAAGGTTGTCCCTGTGGCATTCTCACGGGCATTCCTCCTTGTGGAACATATCCAGGTGGCTGGCCCATTATTGGGGCTCCTTGTTGGCCCATCATGACTTGCCCAGGCATCTTGGCAAGGGCCTGGGGGTTCTGTGTAGATGGCCCTGCAGGCAGCAATCCAGCTCCTTGCTGGTGTTGCTGCTGCTTGCTTCGATATTCTGCAATCAGGTTGGTGTGCTCCTTCTGCTGTTTTCTCACCTATGATTGAAAAAAAATGTTAAGTGAAAAGCTGTCCATTTAAAAAAAAAACTGTGAAAGAACAGCATGAAAGAATGAACTTGTATTTCCAAACCTGATCGAGCTGTTTTTGGATCTTGCTCTGTTCTTCAGTGACGAGCTTAAGTTTTTCCGCATCAGCTTCAGGAAATTCACGGCCAGCCTTCTTTGCAGTGCGTTGCTTGGCACACAGAGCTTTACGGGACTTCCTGTGTGCCCCGATCTGCTCCTCGAGGAATTTCAGTTGCATCTGCAGCAGTTGCTGAGTGTGCAAGAGCCATTCTTCATACTGGTGCTGCTCTGTATCATCTAAGCACAGACAAACATCCAGTTAGTGTCAGAGAAAAGGGTAAGCCAATAACTTAAAGAATGTGATTGATTTATTTTTTGCCATATCAGCATCAAAAGGCTATTTGAACTATTGGCCAAAACAGTAATCAATTTAAATTAAATTTTATTCTAAATTTTATCCCAAATTTCTCTTCCTGAAATCATCAGGATGCCTTCCTCCACAAATACCATTAAATATATATTTTGAATACTCCTGTGGCACTAGTGCAAATTTTTTCTAAAAGGATGTACTATATAAAACAGTAAAATAAATGTTAGTCGTCTAGCTCTTGCAGATGATTACATTTTAGTGGTGCTCTGTGACCTGGAACACAATCAGGAATTTATTTTGTGTCATTGACCCTATTGCCATGGCAGAGGTCATTTAGTTAATACCACAGATTTTTGTTTGCTATGGGTCAATGACATCATGATCATCATGATTGTGTGTGTGACTAAAGCAAAGGAGACACAAAACACACGAGAGATGCAAGCAATAAAAAATTGCTTGCTGAAGTAAGATGATATCATGGGTGCCTTGTTAACATGACATTCATATTCTCATCTTTTAACTACAATGACTGCTAAACTGGTCTACGGCAACTCTTTCATCACATATCTATGGCCATAACACATTACCTATTTGCATCTACACAGCACTCAAATGCCAAATAAAAGCAAATTATAAATGATACATACTTATAATGCCTTGGACAAACTGTGGAGGCTTGGGTCTGGACTGAGCCTGGTCATTTCCATCACCATCCTGTGGAAACAACCAATGAATCAATCAATCAATCTTACATTTAATCACATAATTCTTCAAATCTTTTGATAAGAAATTCATCTAAGGGGTGTGTGACATCATACCTTGGATGGTCCAGCTGGAAAGAGGCCCTGTGGGTCTACAGCTGATGCCAACCTTTGGGCCAGAAGAGATACTTGCCTAGGTGGAGAGAAGGCATAATAAATATCACCCTCATTGCAGACCATCCCTAAATGTGGTGACAAGACGTGATGGTAAGAAGTGACTTACCGATTGGGAGGCCCTCCCATGGGGTCTTGATCCAACACCCTCTTAATGCCTTTCAGGGCAACCATCTTTGCTTTAGCAATGGGGTCCATGATGTCATCAGCCACAAACTTGTCAAGATCTACTCGGAGGACATTCAACAACAGAAAATTAACTCAGACATTTAACACAGAAAAAATTCACCATGCTGTATACCAATATCCGATATCAAAGTTAAACGCAAGTGCAACTAACTACCTTTGTCTGGGAAGAAGTTATTGCCAAGGGTTGGTTTGACTATTTGCTGAGGTTGTGCAGGCTGTTGTGGGTTTAACCCTGGGTGCATCCCTCCAGGCTGCCCCATCCTCATCATGCCCTGCTGTGGTGGCATGCCAAGGTGGGGTTGGGGAGGTACCATTGGCGCCCCTATTAACCTGTGCTGTTGTTGTTGTTGTTGCTGAGGTGGCATCATATGAGGTGGTCTTGGCACCATTCCTGGTTGACCAATCAAACCCTGGGGACGTTGAGTAGGCAGCAGTATCTGGCCAGCCCCATGAGGAGTTGGCTGCTGTGGATGGAGAGGCGCCCCCATTGCTCCTTGCTGGAGGGCATTGAGTTGCTGTTGTTGCTGCTGTTTCTGGAGCTCCTTCTTCTCGTGCTCAAGGAGATCCTGTATTAAAAGGGGGAGTTCACTGGCTTCAAGGGAGCTCTCCACTTTATCAAGATCTACTGCTGGAGAGTGCTGACCTCCTCCGTCCGGTAGTCCGAGAGGGTCCTCGCCAAGGTCAGGATGTGGTGTTGCTGGTGGAAATGACAATGGATCGGACTGATTGGACAGCGGAAAAGGAATCCCTCCCAAGCGAACTGTACTAAGGGAGGCTGTTGGGTTCTCTCCTCCTGGCTGTTTGGGTGTTTGAGTCGATCCTCCCAGCAGCATGGACACAGCTTCACCCATCTCATCTTTAACAGCGGAGGGATTTGGATGTTGCTGAAGATCAGACAGACTTTCAGTTAAGCCTTTGTCTTCCAGCTTTATAGACGCAAGCCGAGAGGCATCAGAGCCTTCAGTTGACGAATGTGAACTGTTCGAGGAGTTCTCAACTTTGGGAGCAGAGGCATTTTCAGAGGTTGGTAGAGATCCATCTGCCCCAACCTTTGGTTTTTCTTCGACCTTGATGTCAGCTGTAGCAGACGATGTTGGTCCTTCCCCTTCTGCTTCTACCAAGCGCAGCTGATCAGAGAAGACGTCTTTTGGGTCCCCCTGATCGAGCTCTGGGTCAGTGTAGGCCAGCAAGTCAAACTCGTCACTGTTGAGTAGGTCATCTAAATGGGGGTCAGCAGTCTCGAGGTTGTCCAAGTTGCCCAAGTCATCATCTCCCTTGTCAGGATCCAAGTCGAGAGTCGCCAGATCATCCTCATCCTCCACACCTGCGTCACCTGTAGCATCCCCTAACCCTTTAGGAGCAAAGGGATCCAAGACTGCTTCCGGAATATCAACGCTGTCCACTGGAGCAGCTGGCTGTGCTCCTACACCACTGGGTGGTACCACTTGTGGAGGATTCTGATGTGCAGTCGGGGTGCCAGGGGCGGCAGTGGGAATCGGGGGTTTCACTTGTGACTGCTGCGGAAGCTCAGCTCCCGGTTGAGACAGTAGTAATCCCAAGCCACCTTGCTGCAGCCCCTTTCTCATGCTCTCCGCCGCTGCCTGGGGATCAAGAGGCTGAGGCATGGGCTGCTGGACCATTTGAGGCGCCATAGACGGATGGGGGACAAAGTGCCTTGGACGCGGATGAGCTCCTCCTCTAGCCAAGAACTGAGGTCCGAGAGGCATTCTCTGCGCGTTATGCCTCAGCTCAATAAACTGGGGCGGTGGGCCTGACACACAAGCCTGCATAGGCTCGCCTCCAGCTCCTGGGACCATTGCCATTGGATTGGGCATCCCCTGCATGCCTTGCATGGCCATGGGGTTATTGATGGGGGCACCAAGCTGGTGTCTGGGTCCCATAGCTTCCATCCCAGCTGGCTGGGGGAACCTCCGAGGCCCTGCAGCCTGACCCTGCCAATGAGGAAATGGAGGACGAGGAAACACGCCCTGTGGAGCGCCGGGTCCCTGTGCCCTACAGAACAATGACAAAAGACGACGGGTTATTTAGAGAAACATAATAACCGTGCAAACATTTGACAGAGAAAGAAAGTGGACTTTTACAGTAATAATTACCATGTCAAATTGAATAGGTAGTTTTACAAGAGTTTTTCTGTAGTGTACATGTTTCTTTTTTTATACGAGTATCGATTTGCAGAATCAGAGGGGGTAAAACCTTTAAAGGAATATTCCACCTCTTCGTGAAAATTGTTTTTTCACTCTCTTCTCTGTAGTTACATATGTGGGTGAAAGCATTTTGGTCTCAGTGTATGCATTTTTCCTGTCCAGCAGCCCCAATTGTAGCTTTATTTTAGCTGTAGCTTAGCATAGGCCCTGGAATGTAAGTTGCCACATAGCAACTCGTTGGCTACTTTACTTTCCAGTGCCTATGCTGAGCTAAAGGTAAAATTGGGGTTGCTAGAATAGGAAAGTACATGCAGACCAAAAGCTTTTACCCACATAAGTAACTCCAGGTAAGAGGATGAATAACCAAATTTTCATAAAGAGGTGGAATAGTCCTTTAAGGACTTGTATTGTAATGGAGGTGGCCTAATTCTGCAGGCCACAGCAAGGTAACACTCATATTAAAGGGAGACTCGAGACTGCATCAAATGAACAATAACAACTCCGCTCAGATGAGGAAAGAAAACAGGGAGCTTGCGTGACACATTTGCAAACCATTTTGTATGAATCATGCAGTTGGTGTTCACAATAATAGCAAAAATAACTCAGATGCATAGCCTATAGGGCCAGTAATCCTGGCTATAAAATACACTACCATAATACATAACTATGATATACAACTACCATATATCTCTGAGGCCAGCGTGGGTTAGGCATTTTCTCACCCAGAAATCAGACCGCAATAATTCTTTCCTGATACGGGCTTTGACATACCATTCATCAACACTGATTATCTTGTCAGTGTGTTGCAGTTGTTAGTGATGTATATTTGTGTAAGCCATCCAATTCATTTTGTGCAACAAAACAGAACTGTCTTGCAAAAAGTCTAAATACAAAACTGTCAATACTTGTCATTTTTATGTTTGGCAATTATTGTTACATATGTTTTGGTGTGACAAGCTTTTGGTGGAAATAGTTTATGCAGGAGTCATGAATTCATGGACTGTAAAAACCGACACACCAACTGCAATAATAGCGAGGCGCATATTATGCTGTGTGTTAAGATGGATAATAAAAGATTGACCATACCTGAGGACATTAGGGTCCATCACAGCAGGTGTCCCAGGTGGGACGGGTCGATCCATGGGAGGTCCCACTTGGAGTGGGAGTTTCCCTGCTGCCGCCGCTTGAGCAGCTGCAGCAGCTACTGCTGCCCGGTCCTGAGGCAAGACACAACAGAAAACATGTAAACAAACAAATAGACAACAAATAAACAACACAAAAACCCTGTGGGGCACCTAAACAAGTTAGACAAACCAGTGTGTAAATAAAACATTACAATTGGAACATTTTTCCAATACAGATTCATTAGAACAGATGACTTCCTTCCTGGAAAAAACAGACCCATCTCAGCAACTGACTAGGCAAATTCATTAGTAACCAATCGGAATGTACCTGTGGGTATGGTGGTGGTGGTCGCTGAGTTTTGTCTTGCTGGTATGCTGCCATATCTCCACCAGGCCAAACTGGGACAGCGGCACTCGCTGCAGCAGCTTCTTTCTCCTGACGAGAGTTTCTTTGCATTTTCTGTCTGATCAAGAACTCCCTCAGCTTCTGTTTCTGTATGAGGCAGATTTAAGAAACACAATTATTATTAAAAGCTCAAAATGAAAGACAGTCAACTGAAAATCAAATCAAACCAGTTAGAAATATACCTGTTTGTTTTTGTCCATGTCCAAAGGATTTAGACCAATGAAGGCTGGGTCTTGACCAACTGACATATCTGGCATGTCCTGTGATGTTTGCATGGCCGGAACCTGGGACACATCAGGTGGTCGCACAGCCATGGGATCCTGGGCCCCGTGCGGCAGAGGCATCCTGGGGTGGAAGTCTGAACCCACAGACTGAGGCTGCTGGAGCTGAGCCTGCTGGGAAGATTGCGGATCCCCGAAAGGGATGCGTACCTGCTGCTGCTGCTGCTGCTGCTGGCTCATCTGATGGGGCCCGACGCCAGGGCTTCGACTGTAAGCTGGCAGCCCAGGAGGCTTTCCAGAGAGAGGATCCCCCATCGATGGAGAACAGGGGGGCATGGGAGACTGCTGGTTCGGATGAGGAGAGCCTCGGAAGGCCTGACTGCCGTCTGGGACGGCGGAGGAGGGGCGAGGGGGTTTGTGGAGCGTGGCGAACGGGTCTCTGGATTGGGGCCGCGAGGGTGGTCTCGAGTAAGGATCGGGGGACTGGAAACGCGGCGTGGCCGGCGACTGCACGGAGAAACCGTCGTTGGACAAAGCGCCAGGAGTGAGGGGAGACTGTGAGCTGCCCTGAGACTGGGGGCTGGAGGGCACCCTTGAGTGAGACTCCTGCTGGGCCACCGGCATCCTCTGAGGCAGAGGGGAACAACTGTCCGCAGACTGGGGCCGCGGAGTCAGGGGTGGCTGCTGCTGCTGCTGAGCGTTAGGATCTGAAAAGGGGGCGGAAGGGGACTGCCGGTAGCCCTCGGATGGGTGGCTTGGAGAGGCGTTAGGGGGCAGAAGAACACTCCCGTCTCCTCCCTGGGGCATCCGAGGGGTCATTGGAGCCTTGAAGAGTCCGTCTCCTGGATCCAGCATACCAGCAGGGGAGCCAGTGCCGACGTCTTGGCGCCCAGCGGAAGAGGAGCGTGGAGAGGGGGCGCTCATATCGGCTCTGTATTGGCCTACCCCGGCCGGTGACGAGGGCACTGCCGAAGATGACGGGGATGAGCCGTACTCCTGACGCACGACTCCCTGCTGATTGCGGAGCGGGTCGACATAGTGAGTACTGTGAGGCGGGGAGAAGAGAGGGGAGTCCCCCAGCCCAGTGGCCCGGGATCGGGGACTCTCAGGCGGGCACAAGGGTTCCTGAGAGGCTGGCTGGGGCTGAGGTTGAGGCTGAGGCATGTGGCCTTGCTGCTGGGGTCTAAAGAAGGGGTCAACCTGCTGAGCCCTCCGCAGGTTGCCAGGAACTCCTGGTTGCATGTCGAGAGGGCCTAGGCTGGCTGGCCGTCCCTGAGGAGGAGGGGGGGGACCCTGGGGGCCAGAGTGGGGGTAACCTGAGGAAGTAGCCTGCAGAGGGCTGGAGGAAGCCTGCGAGAAGGGGGTGGATGGCTGAGAGTGGGGATGGGGGGACTGAGGAGGCAGCTTGGCAAAGGGATCTGTCCGAGCGTCCGCAGCGGATCCCGGAGTCTTCATGGGGCCGTCGGGGAAGAAGGTTGAGGATGAGGCCGAGTCTGGGGCGAAAGGAAACGGGCTCTCAGCAGAACTGGGCTGAGAAGGGGTGGAGGCTGAACCAGATGGGGGAGGGATCTGAAGGTGTAGGTTTGGTCGTTCCCCTTTCACTCGACCACCTCCTTCGGTCTTCACCGTCCTGCACACCTGACTCTCTGCCTGCTGTGAATGGAAAGAAGGAACAGTGTTGTATAACCACAGATTATGGAAGCACTCATACTACAATACTTACCTGAGCAAAAAAAAAAAAAAAAAAAACAAAAACAACAAACAAAACTTTTTCAGTTCAATTACAGCAATTTGTTTTTCTTTTCCAAGTAGGATACTTTACCTTCTGTGCTTTATTAATGCGCTGAGCAGCTCTGTTGTCTTTGGCCATTTTCTGTTTGGGGAAAAAAAGTAGATTTTGTGAGCATCTTTCAATTTTTAGCCATGCAAATGCACAAAACCACACAAGACTACCACAGTAAACATACCAAAAAAGGACCCTTGTCCGCAGCAGATACTTTTCTCCAGATCTTCATAATTTGTTTGCAGCGACTGGACCAATCTGTGGATGAATGGAAAAGAAAAGCATGAAATGTCTGAAAAAAGTATCCCATACATAAACTGTACAAATTTACTGATCCTCCTTCATTTTGAGGACCCCCTCTAAAATCTTAAATTATTCACGTTACAGCTCACATCGGGTGGATTTCAAAGGGCCGGTCATTGGTCCAAAATTTGGACATCAGCAGGCTTCTGCAAGCTTGTTTGCAGCCAACTTATCGGCAACGGAAGCATCAGCAGTAGCAGCTGTTAGTCAGCAGCATGGCAAGCTCTGTGAACCAAGCAATGATGCACCAAGTGTTCCACTAGCTAAATCTGACCCACCTGGATAGTCCTGCTTGAGGGTGGGGAAGTTGATGTTGGCATAAAGCACTGGGGATATAGTTGACAGCTCGCCCAACTCCTCATCCTTCTCCCACCGCTGCAAACTGCGCTGGTTGTACGACAGGCCGTCACCCTCGGGTTCAGTGGGGGTGGTGGGGGTTGATGGGGTGGCAGGGGTGGATGGGGTAGCCCATGGACTCTCTTCCCCTTGGTCAGGGCTGAACAAACCCCCTCGATCCCTACAAAAATTAGACAACAGAAACCGGTGGCATTCAGATGGGCCTCTCTAACATGATATCATTCCCAATGGACATTATAATTCCAATAGCTGCTTACCGCATGTCCAGGAAGGGGGACTGAGAGAGCCCAGGAAATGAATCCATTACAGCAGCGGACGGCAGAGATCCAGCCAAGGATGTGCCTACATGAACAATAATTGTTTTCTTATTTTTTAAATCTTAGCTTTTGAATATTTTTCGGTAAATGGATTTAGAGGCGTTTGCATCTGAACTCTTCAATTGTATATCAGACATTACAGGGAAAATAAACACAGAAACGCACTAGTGCCATATCAGACTACTAATAACTTGGAAAGGCTAGGAAAGCAACAGTTTTGCAGCCTGGCGTTCTTCCATACCTGGCAGAAGGCCTCTCTGGGGGAGGCCACCACGCTCTCCCTCTAGAATAGGCTTCACGCCGCCGAGAGGGCCCCCCTCTGATCCTCCCAGGACCTTCCGGAAAAACTGCTCAGAGTCCTGTTCTCCCTCCGGAAGACCTACGTGGGCCAGACAGAGACAGAAAAATTGTGCAATCAGTGCAGGTTTAGTTTTAAGACGTGCAACAATAATAAAATATTCCCACAATAGCCATGTTGGGATATGTTACCTTCACTCTTCTCCTTGTCCTGTGCTTCAGACTGATCTTTAAGCGAGGAGGATTGCCCTGCCATCTCTGAAACACAGAAAAAGAGTTAGTACAAAATGCATCAACTGGAACAGATGGCTCATGAATCTTTCAACAGGAGACAGGTGGCGTCGGAGTTTGACCTACCCGTCCCAGCTCCCTGAGATGTTGGTCCCACACCTCCTTCGTGCTTCAGCTGCGGAACGGCACCTATCATCCTGTCCTTTGCGTCTGTTCCTACAAATACACACAGATTGGAATAATGACAAAACAGACCCATCTCCAGACTGTGTGAGGCTTTTTTTCTTTAAGCCATTTTTGAGGCTTTTTTTAAAAAACTTTTATTGTGATAGGATAGTGTAGAGAAACAGGAAATGAGCGGCAGAGAGAGATGGGATGGGATCAGGAAATGACCTCGGGTTGGTATTGGGATCTATGGTAAGGCATTTTAGCCAATTGAGCCAGGACGAACCCCCAGAATGAGGAGTATTTCAAGCACCACTGAGACGGTGCTGCGCTTACCTGGTTCCAGAGGCATGGGTCGGGGGCCTTGCCCAGGCAGAGGAGCTCGCAGTAGGCCCTGAGGATGTCTCTGACCTGGCGGAACCAGGAGAGCTTTCTTACTCTGATCCAACAAGGTCTTGCCAAAGAAAGCCTCCTGCAGGGAGAAAAACACACGTTAGGGGGTTAATCCTTTGAACACAGGACGGCCTGCAACTATAACAGTATTTCCATCCACATTTCCGTCAAACAACAACTGTCCTTGTGAATGAACTAATGTCTAAAATTCTATGTTTTTGGCTGTCCACCCTTAATCGATCTTAAAAAACAATACAATCCTTTTGGGAGTGGTTTTGTAAAGATTGAAATAGACCATACCTGTAGGTAAGCAGGGAACATATCTTCAAGCTTGCTCTTCTTCCGTCCCCGTCGCTTCTTGGCTTGCTCACCTTCCCCTTCCCCAGTCTTGACATCTGGGGGTCCCTCCAGAGGAGTGTCAGGATGGGCGCCTGGTGGATGGAGGAGCAGGGAAGCAGGACCATCATCAAAAAACTGTTGCAGCAGATTCCCTCCACACAAACACTTTTTGTATTAAATAAATAATAATTAAATAATAAAATAATAAGAATAGTAACAACAATATCCCCATACCCTCCTCCAGTTTGGTCTCAAGAGGTTGGCCATCTGCTCCCGGCTCCCCCAAGTGGCTTGTGAGAGCGGCGATCTGGCCCTTCTTCATCCGCGTGTGACACTTCCTCTGCCGCACCATGAACCCACCGATGCCTACAAAGGGGTGCCAGGTCGTTAGTTCATTCCACTAATTAAGCCAAGCTTTGCCTGTTCGTTCCACTTATTAACAAAAGTGAAGTCAAGCTGGAGTCGAGTGCCTCACCTGGCCTGTACGGTTTTCTTTTTCTCTTTTTCCCGTCGTCCGTCTCCTCTACTCCTCCCTTGAGCCCCTCGTGGTCGGCCATGCCTTCAGCACCGCCCTCGGCCCCCTCCCTCTCGGGAGACCCAGGACCCTCCACCTTGGGCTCGCACTCCATTGGCTCGCCACAGCCTTAGGAGAAAAGATTACAGGAGAGCAAAATGAGCCTTCATGGCCACTTCTGTTAAAATGGGTCACATACATTGGAGACCTGCACCTACAGTACGATGCTGCCATTAGAGCATGATGTGTGTGTGTGTTTGAGGAGAGAGAGACATTGGTGTGTGTGCATGTGTATGTATGTGCGTGCGTAGGAAATGCGTGCATGTGTGCCTGTGAGCATGGAGAGAGCGTGTGTGTGTGTGTGTGTGTGTGTGACCTCTTACCTTTGCCATCCTCTCCGTCTCCGTCCACCTCCTTGAGCTCCAGGCCGTCATGGATGCCCTCCCCACACAGGGTCCCCAGACGGGAGCGGCGCTGGCGGCGCTTGTGCAGGGGCGACATGGAGAGGCTGCGGAGCTGGGACATGCCCGACTCCGTCAGCCACACGCCTTCCAGACGGTAGAACTGCGGCTCTGCGGGAGGACACACACACACCAACAACAAGGTTAGCGCTACAGTACGCAATTAAAATACAGTTACCTGCATTCCTCTAGCCAAAAAGAGAGAGAAATGCAAACATAAGCACCTTCTCAAAACAACAAAGCTTCATGAAACATCATCAACTAGACATGGGATAACAACCAACAACAACAACAACAACAACAACAACTAGGCGTGGGAAAACACTCACCCGGCTCTTTGATCTTAAAAGCCGACATCATGGGGGAAATCACTGATAGAGGAAAACATTAGGATACATTAGCAAAGTGAAAAGGAACAGCAAGCTTGTCCTTTTGACTAATCACCTGAGAAAAAGTGCATGTGTGTGTGCTGTATGTCAAGTGTGTGTGTGTGTGTGTGTGTGTGTGTGTGTGTGTGTGTGTGTGTGTGTGTGTGTGTGTACACACTGTATGTCAAGTGTGTGTGTCTGTGTGTGTACTGTATCTCAAGTGTGTGTGTGTGTGTACTGTATGTCGTGTGTGTGTGTGTGTGTGTGTGTGTGTGTGTGTGTGTGTGTGTGTGTGTGTGTGTACTGTATATCGCTGAGATTACACTGAGTGCTTACTCACCCACTGGTTTGGGCACAAAGGGAATACAGGCAGTGCAGGCAAATCCTTCATCAGATGCCTGCTCGACCTCATCCTCAGTGTAGAGACTTTCACACACAGCATGCACCCATCTGTGGAGGCCACAAGTCAGGAGATTCACCACTCAAGCCAGTGACAAGCACATTAACAAAGAATCGTGACGCAGTTTTGAACCATAAAAAGTGTCAAAGGGAAGGTAACCTAATATATATGCGCATGAATAAATTGCATTTCCATTTTTAAATATCAACTCTCAAAAGTGTGTGCATGCAAAACTGTGTGTGTGTGTGTGTGTGTGTGTGTGTGTGTGTGTGTGTCTCCACTCACCTGTCACAGTGCTGGCACTGAAGCAGTAGCTCCTCCTCCTTAAAATTCTCCCGGCACACGGGGCAGGTGACCAGGCTGGCACAGGGGCCACAGTGGGTGTAGTTGTTCTGCCACTCGCAGTGGAACCCCGGGGAGCTGGCCCCACAATGCGTACAGCACACACACCTGCACCCATCACAGTAGCAAAGCAAAGCAATGCAGTCAGAGACCGACAACGACCGCAGAGGGCACAGGACTCTGCAAACCAGCTTGCAGGTCTTTAGACTGTTTAAAGGGGAAGTTCACTTTTTAATATGTTTATTGTTTAGCCCTTTTTCTGGAGTGTCTAGGATGAAATATAATCATCAACACCAAAAATTTTGACGATTGGTCCTGTCTCAGATATTTGGCTCATTTAAAACACCCCCTTTTCTGCTAAAATTGTAAAAAGTGAACTTCCCCTTTAAGGAATCAAAATCCATTTACTGCCGTGTGGACATATGCTAATATAACGAGAGACTTAAATCATTATCGTCACGGCTGTCTTTAGTAACTGTAAACGTGCGACCGAATTTAGAATTTAGACTGCAAGCAGCTGCAGAGGTGAGAAGCCGAGAATATTATTCACACATGAATAATTGAGTAACCTCGCACAATATGCTCCAGTTCCAAAACAATGTGAAAAGCTAATTCATAAGGAACAGACCCTCCTTGACATCATCAGCTTGGCCGCATCGCATATATACTGACTACAAAATCACGGAGGCAGAGTTTTTAAGTAACAAAAAGGCTCTAGAGGTTTCTACAGTGATTAGGTCAAAAAAGGTTACTGCACCATTTGCATTTCCAGCCCCCTTTCGGGACAGTGGTAAGGGGCGGGTCCAAGCAGTAGGTGTGGTAGCTGACGTCACAGTCGTCGCAGAGCAGCAGGCGCGCGGGGTCCGAGGCTTTCCCGCACACCTCACACACGATGCACTCCAGACAGCGCCAGCCCTTGCGCAGCATCATCTTTGTGATCTGCAGAAGCAAACGGGATCGAAATCAGTACATACATTATTTATGGTCGTTCCTATTCATACAAAGAGAGAGCAAAGTGGCTTAAATTTGTGTGTCTCTGCGGGAATGTCGAGTCAGTTTCCTAGCAAGTGAACCTCGCAACCTCGACAGTCACAGTGCTTGTTTGTATATTTGATCAGGTGTATGTAGATATTGTATGTATCTTGTGTATGCATCAGGTTTATGTACTGTATATATGTGTGAATTCCCTCCGGGATGAATAAAGTATTCTTATCTTATCCTATCTTGGCTTCTTTGAAGTGACTGGTGAGGCTCACCTTGCTGTTGACGCAGTATGGATGATAACACTGGGCACACTGGGCACATGCCAGCAGCTGGCCCTCCTGGCCCTTGCCAAAGCTGCCACACACCACACACATGTCCTACAGAGAGAGAGAAACAGAGAGAGAGAGAGAGAGGGGGAGAGAGAGAGAGACAGACACACAGACAAAGATAGAGAGAGAGGGAGAGACAGACAGAAAGGGGGAGAGAGAGAGAGAGAGAGAGAGAGAGAGAGAGAGAGAGAGAGAGAGAGAGACAGACAGACAGACAGACAGACAGCGAGAGAGAGAAAGCAAGAGAATGAGAGTGAGTAACTCGGCTGTCAGTCCACCTGAGTCAGTGCTACAGGGGTCAATGACACGACACGAAGGGCGGGTTATTTACCTGCAGCAGGACAAATTTATCAGTGTTTGAAAAGAGCACCACTGTGTTTTGCATGGTGTCATCTTCCTCCTCCTCCCCTTCTTCCTTGCTCGCTCCAGTGTCTGTGGACAGTGTACTCAGCTGCAGACAAGGAGAGATCAGGTTTAAGGGTACACAAAACGGCAATGGGCTCAAACACTAGCGAGAGTGTAACAAAATCAGAACCACCCCTCCCCACACACACACACCCCCCCCCCCCCCCGCAATCTCCTTAACGGCAGCAGCTGACCAGAAATCCCCGGCAACAGCATTTAGTAACCAGATCTCTGTACATGAACAGGTGGAAGTGAAGAGAAAGTCCCGCTACGTGATTAACTTTAAGAGTGCGTGAGACGAGGGCAGGTGTGCTGGAGCCAAACGTACCAGGAAGGCGTCGATGCAGGAGGCCATGGCTTTCAGGCGCGAGCGGCCACGGCCCCTTCCAGCGCCGCCGCCGCGAGGACGCCTCTTCCCTGGGAAACCGCTGCCCCGTCCCTGGGAAAGCACACAAGTAACATGCATCTGAAAATGAGTCTCATTTGCTAACCTTTGATCAAATGCACCATCCAGAAGTTAAAGATTACAAAATTTTGCAACACGTTTTATACGTCACCCATAGGGATGATTGGGAACCGTAATCATTTAAAAAACGTATCAAAAACATTGCAAACGATGAACTTGGCCCACGCGTGCCAGTCAGACGAGTCGTTCTTACCTGTCTGATGCGGGAGCGTCCTGGGGAGCCGCGCCGCCTCACCTTCTCCCCATCAGGCTTGAGCGGGTCGTACGGCAGCGAATCGTCCGTCTCGGTGAGCAGCGAGTCGGATCGCGAGCGACCGGCAGGCACCAAGCTCAGGTCGGCGCCGATACAATGCCCGTGCGGGTCGTGCTCGGACGGCGAGCCCAGGTAAGCGCTGCTGCTCTCATCGCCGTGGCTCATGTTGGACGCCTCGTCCAAGAGCAGCTCGTCGGGCTTGCAGCCTCCCTCCAAGGGGTCCACTCGCCGCTTACGCTTCACCCTCCGCACCACCTCCTCGTCGTCGTCGTCGTCTTCCTCCTCGACGCCCGCTCCCACCAGACCCGTGGGGCACTCGTCCTCTTTCGCCGACGACTCTGCCAGGGCCTCCTCGTCTTCCTCGTCGAGCACCTCTTCCTCCTCCTCCGACTGCGCCGGCCGGTCCTCCACATGCAGGGAGGGATTCGACTCAGCCTGGTCGTCGGAGGGTGCGGAGGACGCCCCTTCTTGCACGGCCTCGCCGAGCTCCGTAGGCCCTGCCTCCTCTGTGTCCATAGCAACAGGCTCAGCCTCCTGGCTGCCGGTTGGAGGGTCTGATGGATGGGGAGGAGACTTCTTGGAAACTTCAGCAACGAGCCCTTCTTCAGATGTTTCCTCCTTTATCGCATCGCCATCTTGCACAGGAGTCTTCCCCTCCTCCTCCTCCTCCTCCTCCTCAACCTCCACTTTTTTCTCCTCCTTCCCCTCTTCCTCAACCCCCCTATGCCCCTCCGGGTATGCCTCCGCTGGGCAGCTGGGGGCTCCATCCGTGCTCTCTGCCACAGGGCTCTCAGGGCTGTCCCGGATGGGCTGGCTCTCGGCCGCCTGTCTGCTCTCCTCCTCCTCCTCCTCCACCACCTTGCTGCTGCTGTTGGCAACAGTTAGGCAACTGGCTTCCTGTTCAACGCTTCCACTTCCTTCTGTTGACGAAAAAGCATGACAGTTGAGCGGCGCACTTTCAAAGCACTTTTCACAGCCAGCTTTTTACAAAGAAAAACAGTGCCAACACAAAACTACAGTATGCTGATCTTTCATCGGTGTGACACAATAAGCTAACTTCATCAGCAGTTTGACATTTTTGCTGAGTTCTGAACCACATGCAACAGCACACTGTCCAATATCCCATGTCATTCCCCACTTCCCCACCATGACCCCTGGCAGTTGGGTTAGGTGGACCCCTGGCAGGTGGCTCTGCCCAAGGTTTCTTTCTTTGGTAAGGGCGTTTTCCTTGCCTCAGTTGCTCTTGGGTGCTTCTTGTTGGTGCCCCCCACCCCACCTCCTGATAACCCTCCCATGTAGCCCCTAGCTTTCCTAGTGCACTTCTGTACTTTGCACAAACAGGGTGACACCAGACATCATTTCATTGCATTTATCGCACCAGTAATCATATGCATGTGAGAAATAAAATGACTTTGAAAGAGTTGCCCTGAAGAAGGCACTCATGCCGCTATGCATGGGCCTTGTTTTTAAGTTGTCCATGTAAGGACTGGTCATTTAAATAAAGACTTTTTAAACTGGGAGTGCCTTAGTCAATACAAATCTCTAAACTTGGACTTTGAAAGAGTACTTTACCTGGAGCTTCAGTTGCGACTGGTGGCTCTTGGGCTGGTGCTTCAGCAGGAGGTTCAGAGGTGGCATCCCCCTCACCTGGGGTTTCCGCAGGGGCCTCTGCTTCCGCGGCCTCCACCTGGAGCTCCTCGCTCTCCGCTGCCGTTTCCGTGGGGACCTCACCCTCTGCTTGAGGCTCGACTGTCTTGGGCGGCTGTCCCTCCTCAGTGGGCTCTGCTGGAACTTCCCTTTCTGCTGCCTCGGGTTGCGCTGGAGCTTCAGCTTCCTCCACGGCACACGCCGCGGGGACCTCCATAGCTTCAGTCTGTGGTGCCTCTTCCATGACCACCTCTGGCACTTCTGGCTCTGCTGCAGTTCCCACCGCGTCAGCGTCTGATGCGCCTACAGTACACAGACAAGACGCCACAGAGTTCCACCACAGCTCAACACCTCCAAGATGATCCAGCAATACATTTCAACACATTTCAACTTTTATCTCCAGTAAACAGAACTACTAGTTAATATTTCAGGCTGCAGATTTGGGCCTAGTGCCTTTGAATCTTCACAAGCAAGACAAATTCCACCCAAGGGCAGCACCTACCCAGCTCCATGGGCACCTCTTCCTCCGTCGTCGTCGTTGTCGTCGTCTTTCCCTCTTCCTCCACCTCCTCCTGTGTTTCTGGAGCCGGGGCTTCTGCAGGGGCCTCGGGCAAGGCCTCTCGGCACAGCACACACACCGTTTTCTCTTCCGACGCGCCAACCACCGCACACTCAGGGTGCACCCATCTGCACAGTTCAGCCACAGACAAGAATGAGACAAAGAAGCATTCAGAAATGGTCTAGAATGACCCTTAAAACTAAAACTAAACTAAAACAGTCTTTAAAGGACATTTATGTATGTGATATGCATCCCATGAGCAGTAAAGCTAGAAGACTTTAATGGCTGATCTGATTTTAACCTAGAACACTACACAATGTATGAAATAGCAATACCTTCAGATGTGATCTGAAGTAAAGCTTACAAACCCTGGGACTGCATGCATCCATAATCTAGCCTGACATAGCCCGACCATAATACTGCTGTTCATCCGTATTCATGGTCTGGAGGCTCTTTAACCTGACGCGATTATAGGGCGGGGGGGAGGCATTCAGTTCTGGTTTGAAACGATTGGACAGCTTGTCTAATCAGCTTCGCTTATTGGCCGGTTGTCTCTCTACCGATGTAAACCCGCCCCAGAAGACCGTCCCCAGACCATGGATACGGATAAACATTCATATTATGGGCTGGCTGTCAGGCTATCCATAATCATCATACTATATAATAATTGCACACAGTGGAGGGGGTGTTGGTGGGTACGGACCTGTGGCAGGTGCTGCATCTGTGTGGCAGCGTGGTGAGAGTGTCGCTGCTCTTGCTGCACACGCCACAGACAGTTTGCCGCCGCTGCTGGCACGCCTCGCACACGGCGTAGCTCTCAAACCACTGGGCCTCGGCCGGGAGGCTCAGACCGCTCGCCCCACAGTCACTGCACATGCGGCAGCGCTGGACATGCCAGAGAAAGAGAGGGAATGAAAGAGAGGGAATGAGAGAGAGGAAGACAGACAAAGAGAGAGAGAAAAGAGAGAGAGAGAGAGAGAAAAAGAAAGAAAGACAGAGAGAGAAAGAGAAAAAAGAGAAAGGGAGAGCGAAAGAGAAAGAAAGGGAAAGAGAACGAAAAAGAAAGAGAAAGAAAGAGAAAGAAAAGGAAAGAGAAAGAGAGAGTGTGACAGACAGAAAGAGAGATACGGACAGAAAGGGAAAGGTCAGACAGGGCAATAACAAACGAAGAAGCAGATGGTGTTCGTGACCTTCTACATGACAAATATAAAAACCAAGGGGAATCGTAACAGGTTAGCCATTTAATGGCGCTCTTTCACTGCTTCAGCCCCGAGACGAGACCAGCACTCCAAATGAGTCACCATCTAGCCTGCTAACAACAACACACTTACGCTACGCCCCAGCAGTGCACTTACTCGGCATTTCCAGGAGTCAGGAGGCACAGAGTCCATGGCTGGCTGCAGACAGAACGTGTGGTAACCCTTGTCACATGCATCGCACACCAGCATCTTGGAGTCCTCCCCAGGTTGTCTGACAAGAAAACACAATCAGTGTGGATGAATGAAACGAAAGGTACAGATGCTTTTATTTGTTATTCAGGACACAAGGCTGGTTATGATATTAATCATAGGCCTCTATATGATATGAAACCTCTGTAAACCCACAGATGATAAAATAAGCACAAATTGCCAACAGGGATGCATAAAAATAGATAGCATTTTCAGCGGATTCACCGAAATGTCACTTGCCAATCAAAGTTATTGGAGTATTTCTATTACTTGCATACTGCACTAGGCTATAAGTACATATATATATGAGTGGTGCTATTCTATATAGCCACTTAGCAATAAATTGCTTTATGTTAGATAAACTTTACTTTGCTTTTAAGGAAGGGAAAAAATGGCTTCCCTTTACTTTTAAGGAAGGGAAAAAAACACGCACACAGACTGAAGCCATTAATTAAGAAAAGCAGGACGCCTTGGCCTACCTACAGGAGCAGGGACGGAGCTGGCACTCACCTACAGGTCTGGCACACCTTACACTCAGGGCACTGCCAACCTGAGCGCTGCAGCGGCGTGGCACTGATCTCCAAACACGCCGCATGGTAGTGCTGCCCACAGCCCGTACAGTATAACAGCCCTAGCAGCTCGCCCGCAGAGTCACACACAGCGCAGCGCGCTTCTTCCCCAGCTGAAACACACACACACACACACACACACACACACACAACAGGTTAAATATAAAATAGTCCTATAAAGCCGTGTATCCCACAGACCAGGTAGCAATTTGTGGTGCTCCCCTAGCACAGGTGGGAAAATCGAGCAACGCGGTGGTCGGTGGAGTTGGTCATTGGGGTGTTTAAAGTGTGTGCAGCAGGCAGCGTTCAAAAACACACTTTCTGAGCCGTCGTATTAAATAAACACCTGTATGCGTTATCAATTGTTCTTCAGAGCTACCAGCTGAGACAACTGTAAGACCACTATAAGAACCATATGACATGATTTAGTTCAATCTGTGGTGCTTGGAGTTGATTCTGTGGTGCTGTGCATTGGTCTATGTATGTGAAACCCTGTTAAACCCATGCAATCACTCACCGATCTCCTCTGCCTGTTCTATGTGCTCTGGACAGAGGAGGGCCAAAAGCTTCATGGACTGGAAAGAGCCACTGGCTGCCGAGCAAGGGAAGTGGTAAAACCGCGAGCACCCGTCCGCCTGGCACCGGATGGTGGCTCCCAGCCTTTTACAATAGTCACACAGCTGTGCCAAGACAAGAAAGCAAAGCAACATGGAGCATAATTAGAATCCTTACGAACAGAACAGAGTCTCGAGTGCTGCAGAGGAAAACACAGTTAAAAAGGGGTTTGAAGTGCGACATACATACCCGTTGTATCCCTGAGATGACCGCCTTATCCACGTTCTCCAATTCCTGCTCCTCGCCCTCCGCCTGCCTCACGCCATCAGACCACACCGCGCACCAGTGGTGCACCCAGCAGCTCCCTGTGGTCAAGTCAAACCATTACACTACTACACTACTCCAGGATGCCTACTCAATATGTCAAACATCATTCCATAGAATCTCCAAAGAATAAAGATTTATGGGGCACAAGGCAGACTGTTGTAATAGCAAGTCTGTCAAGATCATACCCGTGTCATCAAATAGCGAGGCCAGACAGCTGGAGTCGGAGAAACCGATGGAAGACAGGTCGTCGTTTCCGGCCTCGGGCAGGATGGGGGCGGGTAGCTCCAAGGCGGGCCGGTCGGAGGAGGGCCCAAATCTCCGGAGCTCTCGTTGTCCGTGCAGGCTACGCTCCACACAGTTGCAGAGAGCACAGGCTCTGGAGCCCTCCCTGCCGAGAACAACAATGTCACAAAAGACATCAATAATAAAACTAATAAACACTACTAAACTTTACATATACACATATATATACACAATACACATATATAATGACCCCAGAGTGAATAAAAACAGACTCTGCAAGGTCAAGGACCATAATAACAGGTTCAATTCATAACATTTTACAGTCCAGGGCGATGTGCACATAAAAACTACAGATGTATCGGTCTTCAGCCCCTTCAAATCAGATAGTAATTCAATAGAATATGCGAGTACAAAAATGCAACATATCCAATCCCTGGGACTCGATCCTTAAAACAAAGATGTGCATTTCTCTTGTTTAAATTATACATCTAGAATCTAAATTCTGCTCTTAAAAACAAAGCCTGAGCACCTAGGAGTGGCATTCAGTAGAGGGAACAGTATTCCTTTGATACTAATATAACCTTATATAACAGAGCAGATAGCATCTTTCACAAACAGTGCTACAGTGCTAGTCTTTTAAAGGTTCTTAAAAAACAGTTTGCAGATGAAAACACTGCAAAATGGAGCCCCATTTCCTTTTCTGGTAAAAAAAAAAAAAAACAAACAAACAAAAAAAAGAAATACCAATTTTACTAGCTTGGTTTTTTAACCATTGCACATATCATAGGGTCATGGCAAACCTTTAATACACCAAACCAACTTTGACTTAACAGCAAGTGGCACACCACAAAGAAATAAAGTGAGCAAACAGTGGCCTATAAATGCAAAGCACTCGCATTCAAACGCATGTTAATGTTCCTTTCGTACTGTTAAACACACTTCAAAATCTTAGACATCCTTACACAGGTGCACTGGAGGTCTCCACAGTAGTGTCTGAAGTGTCCTCCGTGGCAGGAGGGACATCCGCCTCCCCCTCTGGAAGGACGCTTGGGTTTGGGGTGGCACCATCGTCAGCTGAGAAGAGAGCAACATCACATTTTGTCACACTTCATGACCAATTACTGTAGCTCATAACATACAGCACACAGTATTCACAAAGAGCCTCTTATTTCTTGTTCCTCTTTTTGATTTATGTTCTGTACAATTTAATAACATTGCTTAGCAAACTTTACAAGGATTTTTTTTTTTTATTTTTTTTTTTACTTTAGCCCCAAATACCATCTTGGCCATGCCCTTCACACATTATGTGACTGATGTGTTTTAAGATTAAGGTCTTGTTGAAAGCATCTGTTTTGTAGTTTAACAGATATCATAGCCATTTGATAAAATGGCAAAGATTCATCAAAATTACAATTAGGTGTTAACTAGGTTAAATAAGTACCAACATAGAACAGCATTATCAATATATGTCTAGCGTTCATACATCTTAAACTATAGCATTTCAATGTACATCCACTTCAGAAATAAATGCCTTCTGGTAGGCGTGCAAGAGCATTTTTGTCATTTAACCCAAAATCTTAATTTACAACCCCTGTTATACTATTCATACCTGCTGTTTCAGAATCATTCTCTTCGCAGTTTGATTTCTGCTCGTCCATACCTTCTCCAGAAGTTGATCTCCTTCAGAGAGATCTGAAAAATATACATGAATGAATCAATACAAAACATTCACGCACTCAAGTAATGGAGTGTAGCGCTTTTGACTTCTGGAGATGCGCCCAAGACCACCGGGCACAACTACAATCGGTTTTATGTCACAGAAATAAAGACAAAGGCTTCAAAGCCCATATGGGGTGTACTTGTTCAGGGGCGCCCACCAGATTCAATGGAACGCAATCATGCACGGGGCGTATGTCCGACGACTTAATTACCACAGGTATACATGTTTGATTCAGATATAAATATAAATCGCGTGCAAACATCAAACATGCAGTGCGATGTTAAGTTTAAATAATACAAGTTACAGTTGACTGATACCGATTACTGATACAAGTGTAAAAGTTATTTACATGAGCAACCTGGAAAAATTCCGACAGTGCAAAAACACAGAAAAGTGTCTAAGAATTTCGGTTACAGACCATCACAAAGCACGTTCCTCCATTTATTGCACCATGCCAGCAAACCGTGCGTATTCCAGAAGCTAGATAAAATATGGCTTAAATATAAAATGTTTGATTTCCTTCGTGCGTCTTCGGCCAGTTGGCCGCGCAACCTTGCTATCTCTGGCTAATGTAGAGCCTGCTAACCGGGGTTAGCCAACAAACTGCATAAATAGCTAGTCAGTCGCTAGCCCGACGAATTAAAAGTATTCTGACGCTTTTGTTTGGTTGCATGCTTACAATACACCGATTTAAACGACGCAATGCATTTCAAAATCAACATAATGATATCGGAACCGAAATTATGTTTACTTTAAATAAAACAACCCTAAAGCGAGATACACAAAGAAATGTAACTTCCGCGTGCAACACTTCCGGTGACAACAATGACTTTCGTGTGGAAACACGAGACACTTCAATCGTTCCGCATGTGGTTAAAGGGCAGTAACGTTACTAAATTTCAGTCAAATTCCACTTGAAATGTGTTTATTTTGAGAGAGAACATGTGCATGTTACCGAATTGAGGGTAGGTTCTTATCAGACACGTTTAATAACTCCGCAGACAGAAACGTCGTCTAAAAGAGTTTCGCATAGTAAGACTGTTTTACGTGAACGCCACACCTGCTTCATCACTCTCATAAACAATCTTCTTGACCCTAGTTGACCACAGCAGGTACAAAAGCAAGAAAATACTCCTTAAACTCTGGAACAACGGGCACATAGGATTTACTGCTTTTGATTTACACAAAAATTGCATTTATAAAACGCTGTCTAAAATAGCCCGTGTATACAGTGTGTATTATACAGATACGCACGCACACACAAAGACAGCAACGATTAACCTGTAATTTTATCATAAAGTCGGTCAATTATTAGATGATTACCAAACCTCGTTATAGGGTAATAGTTACTATTGGAATGATACGATAGGAACAATAAGAAAATGGAAATATTTATCATTCCCTGTGATGTCGATTTGCGATATGGCGATCCACAAACTTAATTCTTCAAAGATAATAAATGGACTAATTTCAAGACCAACACTGAACAAAGACAAAAACGACCCATTAAGCCTGTTCCCAACTTACTTTCTCGACTTTTAATTGATAGAAACAAGATTCTACACTAAAATGTGCATGTTTGGATAGCCGTCTAAGGGCGTTCAAAACAATGTCAGGGATTGATATTACAGAGGGAAGAGGGGTAGCCATTACAACCCAATTAACGAGCCATCTTGTTCATCATTTATACAGTAACAAGTCATTCCACTAATAACAAAACAAAGGCTGCTGAGGAGACATGAAACGAGAATTTCGATAAATCAAAGCTTTTTATCTTGAACAGTACTGAGTTTGATCACAAAACACGCAAATTCTCGAGCGCGTTATGGTTAGATGCCCGAAGTCCGCCTATACATCTCGAATCTCAACCCCGATTTATCATCGTTGCAACGAGCTAACACAACAGGAAATTTCGCGGACAAACCAGTTTGATAAGGCCTCGCAACGAGAAAAGACTGGCCTGACTAATAGAGCTGTTGAAAAGATTTAATTATGTTTGATACAGGATTTAACAACATACAAAGTAAGACAGCATAGCCATTTAGATCACGTTAGGTTCCCTTGCTTTACAACAGAGGAGTACTCAGCAAACTGCACTTGCAACTAAAAACGCAATCTGGTACAATTTTAGACTAGCTGTCCTAGCTCGCTAACTTCAGCTAGCGTTACATTTGGCGAGCTGAATACATACATTGACGGAATTAAAAGTAATCATTGGCTCAGCTTCCTCGTTAAGGCTAGTGTGTGTAACTGTGCACGTATATCGTCGTTGAGTGTCGTTACGTTCATCTTGAGAGAGAAAATGCATAAAATAAACAATTGTATATAACTGGTGTTATCTAGGTCATTTGAATCTAATGTTGATGAAAGTACGTCCTTACACCGATGGCAGACCAAATTCAAGCTAGCTAACCAACATTAATGTTAGCTGTGAGCCATCTATCGACATTTTCTCAACTTTCAGCGTCAGTGGCACTTCAAACAGGCCTGCGTAATGGCCAAGTTAGCAAATTACGAACGAATGCGTTCGTGAAACTATCTATGGAAAACCTTACTCGTTCAATTCAGACAACATTTAAGAATGTATTGTCAAACTAAGTACATGCAGTATATACAACAGCCCGAGGCAAAGTTAGCCAGCTCGACTCTTGGAGTTGCTTCTGCCTAGCCATTGATAGCTCGTAGGCTACCAAACTCCAGTTGTGATAACTAACGTTTCTCGAGTATATATGTAATGATTTAACTTGTTATATTTAGTGCAATTGAATATTAAAATGCTTATTTGTTACAGGTAACACCTATTTGGTCCATCCAGGCACAACTTATAGTGTACTGAAACAATGACAACACTGCCAATAAATCCGACCAGCTAAAGGACCTTGCAAGCAACCAAAACTCAAATCTCTCTAATGGCTGTTTTCATCCTCTTGGGGCAAATGCAGCCCTGCATGTACGCGTATCGTTTCTAACCAAACAACGATCAAAATTGTTTTAATATATTGCATCTTTAACTACAGTGGTTGTTCTAAATTAATGTAATTCCACCAGTTACGTAGGTCCCACATAGTATAATGTAACTGAATTTACATGTAGCATGACTAGCTACGAAAACCAACTCAGCTAGCAAGGGAGGGTATCAACAGACTGCATTTGTGTAAGTTTCAACACAGCATTAACCTAACGTTACAGCACGTCTCAGGGCAATTCAGTCCTGCAACGCTAATATTACACTAATGGCACAAGATTAAACCTAAAACATTGTTTCAGGGTTAGCAATTCTGCAAGATGGGATGGCGACATGGAATAACCAAATTAACCCGTTGTATTCGTACAGGGCTCGCTAACATTAGCTGCCTATCATATTTTTTCTTTGGGAAAGACGTTGCTACTATCTATATGCGAATTATTACAGAATAGGCTTATTGGCTTATATGTTACACACTCACCTTACAGTGCGATGTTTGTATCTTCATACATCAGAACAATCCAGACATTGATCGCTTGTAATAGTCTCATTTCACGTAGCTAGCTTGCTTGGCTAGCTAACCGGTTGCAGATGGGGGAAGTAGCTAGACGTTAGAGCGTTGGTCGACGGGTGGGTAGCTAACGTTAGCTAGCTGTTAAAATAGGACAGCAGTTTCCGTCGGAGTTGATTCTCATCATACGGTGATTTCGGGTTTAGACTCGTTGGCAGAGATCAGCCTTGCTGTTCAGTCGTCTTAAAAACATGTTACATTCTGACAAAACTGACTAAAGTTTTCACAGTATGACCAAACAGACCGTGTCGATGAGTTTTCTTGATTTGCTAGCTTAATAACGTTGAGTGTTAGCGGTCTTTCTTTTTAATCACAGCGTAGTTTTGGTTTAGGGGTTCAGCACGTTTCGCAAGACAGGTGCTTTTACTGGTGCCTATCGTCAATGACCCAAAAAGCAAGTTCAATCTGTAACTCTACCCGCGTTTGTTTTAATGCGTATGGATGATTACCGCCTCAACTTCAGCACTGTCCTACTCTAGTCACCGCCGCCACTTTGACTTCACTTCATTCAACAACACATCCACGCGAGTGACAGACAGGATGCATGCTCCGCTAACTTGCTGCTAGCATAAGCTTAAGCCATAGAACTAGAGCTCTTTGATAAATGTATTTTGTTGGCAGCGGTGTTGGAAAAAAGGCCAGTGACATTGTAATGTAAACAAGGGTGAAGGCACCATCCAACTGCTCTAACGTTAGTTCAATGCAGTGCTAGTTTGCCATTTCTCATTTGACCATGATTAATGGAGATCTGGGTGGCCTGTAAATTAATAAGTCGGGTTTTTTTTGTTGTTGTTGTTCAAAATCTTGCTCAAGTGATCAGCTTCACACTCGCCAGGACCTAATGGAAAACGTTTTCAGTTCTAACTTGGGGAAATGTTCCAGTTGTAGGCTACAGTTGCGGGTCAGTAGGCCTTGTCTAGCCACAACATAGGCTAGAGTATGATGATGTTATACGGTCGAAACAGAAGAGGCCGACATCGAGTCCAAGCAAGCTATCATAGATGCTAACGTTACTGATGCTTTATTTTGTGCACTGAAATAATTTTATCTGCCTATCAAAACTGAAAATTGGATGCGTTAAGAGTTCTGAATAGCCTACCAACAAGTCCATCTGTGATGTACAGAAATATCCTTACATTTACTGTATTACCAGCCATCTCCAATTGGATTATTTTTGGCTTTAAGTTTGAAATAATAATTTTTAAATTAGTCTACAGTTTGATGAAGACAACCTGGATATTTTTAATATTTCTGAAAATGGACTTTACATCTGATCTTTTTATGTGCTATCACATCACCAGCAGACCAGTTGTCATCTATTTTTCACCTGTTGTTGTGAGATGTAGGCTTAGACCTGGAAAAGAGTTTTGGAGAAATGATTTGTGCATGTAGTTGAAAAAATCTATAGCATTTTCATGATTCTCTAGTGTCAGAAAAAAACAATATCTATAAGCACTCATAGTTAATCCAATAGGCCAAGTGTTTTTTATGCCTTTTTATAGGCAATTTCAATTTAACCTCTTCATTTAATGCTTCAATTTATCTTCTTTGAATTATTTGTCATAGGCTAGCTATGTGCAAATGGGGCAGTCATCCTCATCAGTTTTTCCTTATTGTATAGGTTAAGGCCATATTCTAACTGAGGGGACTAAGGGACTAAACCAAACTAAAATAAAGCAAAACACGAGGATTGAGGAATGGATTGCTAGGGCATAGGTGACCCACTATATCCCATCCATTGACAGGATTAGTTACAGCTTTCTTCAGGATTAACTGACAGTAAGGTTTGGAACCCATGTGTACCATAGCTGGTAGGCCAGGCCTTTAATTTAGTAAGACAGGATTGGTCCGTGTGTGATAATAGATGGGCGGATCTGTAGACGCTCCTGTGTTCCATTGGGCTGATCTTGTTGGATCACTGAGTATAGGCTATTCCTCTCCTCAGAGAATGCTTGCCCATCTGCCTCCTCTATCTCCAGGATAATCCTCTTGAATACCTTCACAGCTGCATACAACATAAACAATAAATGCCGGTCCATTTGTTCTCAGTGTTATTTGTCCAGTAGTTTGCAAGATGCACATCCCTTTAAAAGAAAAATAACATCCCCCAAAAAGAAACCACATTTTATGTCCCAGTTTCTTTAGGGTTTATAGGCTACTAAGCGTGATTTTAAATAGTAGGTATAATTTGACAGAATTGAAAGCAAAATGGATTCATGGGCTATTTTAGGCCAATGTAGGCGATATTCTCAAGCATCCCTATTCAAATCTGGATACCTTATGTTGGATAAGGTTAAGTTTTAAGCTATCTGTGGCATAAGTTTATCGCCTGTTTTTCTTTTGTAGGCCTACTCTAGGCTACTCTCTGTCAAAGGCTATTCTTTTCAGAAACGAGAAGGCCATTAACCTTTTCAACTGCATTTACCTAAACATGAGAATCCTATGAAAATGGACATGTATGATAATACTCAATAAAAATTACAAATAATTAAAAGGGGAGAAAGAGAGAAAAAGAAAGGCATAGGGTTGCGAGAGTTGCAACGTTGTAATGTGTTGTTATGATTATCATCCACAAGGGGGTGTAAAAGTACCCAATACTTTTTTCTTAACAAAATAAATAAAATAGGTCTTGCAGGAAACAGGTCTGAGTTTCAAACAACCACTGCGAATGATTTCACATCGTTTAACCCTAATGGATTTACGAGTTACAAACATGTTTGTAGGTTGAATGGGATGAGAGAACTTCTGTATAATAGTTCAAAAACCTTTAGCTTAATAATTCTCAAGGATGCTTCCTTTGCCTAAGAAACTGCAAGAGTGGGTTAGCCGCCAAAGCGAGTAGCCAACCATATCCATACATGTGTTGCCCACTGCATTAGGGTTTGATCTCAGCTTGAAATGAACCAAAAATCTGAAAAATTAAGAATCAGTTTAGCACACCTGTTTGTTTTTAATTATTATTTTTAACAGCTTTTATATCATTACAAAATTAAACAGCCTGTTTTAAAGACAGAAATATCTTAACAAATAACATGGAGTGGTGAAATATTAAAACATGCTGACAAATGTAGGCCTAGATATATTACAAATCCAAAATTACAAAAATAAAGATTTTGATGGTTGTATAAAATATTTTCTCATATAATAAACATTCAAAAATATAATTTTCATTAGATAATTATTTTTGAAAGTACATAAGAGCATCAAATGTCTCTTTTGTCTGTCTATTGGGCAACCACCTGTAACCCGACACTTGACATTTCTCATGTAAGAAATTTCACAAAAAATAGAAATCAACCTTTGTTTTAGCAATGTTAGATTCTTGATAGATGACAAATCAGAATGCTTATAGGAGATAATTGTTTTATTGATAAAATAGCTGAGGGTCTAGGAATATCTGCCCGAGAATGTGCAGGAATCTAGCATACCAGTGAACCCCCTGATTGTGTCTGTCTTTCTTACAGGTTTCTCCATAGCTGTCTTTCATTAAAAGTGTATTTTGTTGGCAGTTATTCTCATACCACTCTATACCTTTGAGCAGCTTATTGCCCCGCGTGTGGCATATTTCCTGTATATTACTATAAACGTGTGGCCCAGTAAAACTGGACCCATCCACTCTTATTTGAACGCTCTCCTGGTCCACACCCTGGGTCCACTGCGAAAGAGAGAGCAGGAACCGAAGAAGCCCAAAGGCCCAGTGTGCAAGTTTGTGATCCTCCACAGAGGCATAGCTAGACACTAGAACACCGTCCACAAAAAGAGTGCCCTCTTCGGTCAGGGGAGCATAGACTCCCATCCGCTCCTCCAGAGTCACTGAGGTCACCTTGGATGATCTGACTCTCCCTCCTGATCCATGGACCAGGAGATAGTCACCCTCATGCACTCTGCTAGCAAAGCAAGCCTGGTACTTGCTGTGATCTCCCTCATAGTAAGAGGAACGAAATAGCAGGTGATTAGGTGTTAGGGCAAGCCTTTGTCCATCCTTGGTGCCCAGCACTATGAACAAAGACCTGCTCTCACAGTCCTTGTGCAGAAAGAGCAGGACAGGACTGAAAACCATTTGACCCGACTCTGTCTGGGAAAGGACTTTGTCTCCAGGCTTCAGTAAAAACATAGGCACCTGCTCTCCTCTTTCCACAGTTACCTGAGCTGACCCCGGAAAACAGCCACCTCTCTTAAGAGCCACAGAGTGATCTGGGAAGGACAATAAGAACAGCCGTCAAGAAATATTAGACAATGTCAGCGCAAGGGGGGGAAAAAGATAAATTACAGCTGCATTAAACCATGAGAGTCTACATTACATGAAAACAGAGCTTTTCATCATCTTAGATGAACATGAATTTTGGCACAGTCATGTTGGCCTAGAATAAAAGGTAGGAGAGCTATTGATTAGCGATCAGAATTTAGCACGAAAACTGGAAACAAATCTGAGCAGAGCTGTCGCCTATGCATCCAACTCCTCTTACAAGCAGAGCAGAATTTCGGAAATGTTTGCGCACAAGTTTACGCACCAAAATCCCAACGTTTTACGCACATCTAATATTAATTTATATTTGGTTATTGTCAATTCCGTAAGGTGAATTTGTATGTTAAGCTGTGCTATGCGTCATCATTTGCGTTTCTGTCTGTGTGACACGCATCCAAGAAGACGCAAGAGGTCGCAATCACGGTCACTACGTCTATCCGACTAGATGAAAAGTAGAACTACAGCAGGCCTACCAGAGACGGTTTCTTTGGGCCTACCAACATATAGCATTTCTGAAGCCTTGATATTGCACAATTCTTCATATAAAACCTGAAGTTTTTACGTTCATTCCCCTACGTCTCCGTTCGCGTTAGCATGTCTAAATAAATTGCCATTTAAGACGTAACATCCATTGTCACAGACCATTTCCAGTGTTGTAGAGGTAAATTAGAGGTGGGTTAAACTATGAATTTTGTGATCACTGCAAAGGGGACAGGGCACAATATGCATAATCAGATGTTTTAAAAAGACAAGTGAACATGGAACATTACTGCTGTTTCAGAGAAGGATAATGTAATGGGGTTTGTGAATAAAAGTTTCATATGATGCATAAACTCTATTGAGAGGTGGATAAACTATTTCCAAAATCTGAGAGGTGGGTAACCTGTGTGAGCATTAAGCCAACACTACATCCCTGCTATAAAAAAGTTTTATTAACCCTGTCCTTTCCCCATAAATATTATAAGACAAATTCAGCAGATAGGCCAATGCAATCTTGAAGTCATCATATTTGTACCTTTGTACCTTTGTACAAATGTAATTATAGATATTAATCAACAGTTTTGTAGCCTATTTTTGCTTTACTGAAATATTGTAAGGCCAACCTTTTATTGATTGACAGTGGTTTAATCAATCGCACTGTGACTGAGTGGAGACATACATGTAAGAAAACATCTAGTGATAGTATCAATGGTAGCAATGTGTTTAGAATATAGTAGGATATTGAGTACTTAGTGCATAACTATTCTGGAATGACAAAAACAACATCAACAACAAAGTAGTTTCAGTGCTGTCTAGAGTAGAGCAGATTGGGTTATGCAAGCTTGGATGTATCAGATAGATTAATCAGGAAAAAACTTTCATGTCGTCTGTGTCATTTCAGCATGCTTATGCAGTACAATTCATCCCTTGATACTTTTTGTTACATCGTTTTGACCTACTGAGGCTACTTTACGGGCCGTAATTTAAATCACTACCCCATTAGGGCAATAGCCTAAACACTGATTCAGTCATAAGTGTGTGTCCCCACCCCATCACAGATTTTATAGTTTACCCACCTCTTCTTTTACCTCTTTTTCCTCTTTATTTCTACACCACCCCTGCTTACCAGCTTTGACAGAGCAGTGCACATGGTGCTTGGATTCGTAATGCACCCAGTCAAAGCCAGCCTCCACAGCCAGCTGGGCCAGAAGGCCGTACTTGGACGTGTTGCGGTCAGACGTGGTGATGTCCACGGCACGACCCTCGTAATGTAGAGAGTCGGCCGGATGGTTGCCGTCCTCGTCCCAGGCCTCAGTGACCCGCAGTCTGGTCTTTGGCCACTGCAACATCACTGCTATGGCCAGCCTGTCCAAGCAGTCTTTGCATCGCTGCAGTACAAGGAGAAATACAGAAAAAGAGAGAATGCACTTGAATTTTACTAATCTCTATTATCAGCGTGCGTTGACAACACTAAATTCTTCTACTGCATGTTCATGGCACCATTTATACCAGGGGTGGGCAATTATTTTGGCCGAAGGGCCACATTGGCTTTTAGATTTTGGCTAACGGGCCGGAGTTAACAGTCAGGCGCTTAATGCCGGTAAATTGGCCAGTCTCAAACCAGTAGCCCCACTTTCTTCATGAGGACATGTTAACATGCAGCGTTTTAGAGGGGGGCTGGGAATTTGTGTTTCATGAATACAACAAATTCAGGCCTATAACCTCCTTGGCTAAATTTGAGAAATTAATCTATTTTGGGAAGGCTCCACGAGCCGGAATAAATAGCTCAATGGGCCGCATGTGGCCCCCGGCCCTTAGTTTGGTCTGAATTGTACAATTCTTTGTAGTGTCACATGACTGTTCCATGAGTGACTTTACTACGTACATCAGTTTTACAATCAAGTTAATTTTCCACCTGAAGGGAAGCAACATTTTAGGTTTTTTTTTTTTTTTTTTTTGTTACCCTCCATTAGTTTTCTGTAATCCTTTCCCAATCAACAGGTTGTCACCATCCCAACCGACTGAAGTGGAGACATCCTCTGTTATTCATTTACAGTACAGGCACTGAGAGAGGCCCTTTCAATTCTCTTCCTCCTCTCTACTTTCCTTTCCAGCTGATTCACTTGGTGACAAATGGCAGCCAAATGCCACTGACTGAGACCATACAGTAGGATTCTAATCAGTTGCTGCAGGGTTGCTTTTCTTTGGTTGACATCATGAACATTCCTCCCGTGTGCTCAGCCTTCGTAAAGGCCATCACTACCACCCCCCCCCCCCCCCCCACACCACCACCACCACCCCTCTCTCCTCTCAAACAATCAGAGAAAAAGCTACTGTAACAAGATTCCAGCATTCCTTGGCCATCCCTGCAGGGTGGAAGAATAATCAAGGTCAAAACCCCTTTATTACCAGTGAGTTACATTTTTTTTTTCTTCTAACATAATGCCCTTTGAATCACACTGTGCATGTTGGTTACATCATGAGTACAGATCTGAAAGTATGAAACCATGTGTATCAATTTCAATACATTATGTGTTATGTATGCAACATTTTAAATATTTCATGATATTACATGTATTTAATCAGTGCTTATCAATATTTAACTAGACACTGTTTGTTTCAATGTGAACTCAAGCTCAGGTCAGATGAAGCGATTTATTAACTTGACTGTATTTCCTTGGAAAGAGGTCACCTAGTTAAGAATGCAAGCAGAAACTGTGGGAGCAACGATCCACACACGGCCAATTGAAATAGCTCTACATGACCATTTGTGGTTTAAAAAGAGTTTACCAAAACTGTAAAGACTAGAACGTGAAGTAGAACTAGAAGTTTCAGATGTGGATTAAAAATGTAATAAAACTCAAATGTGAGAGAAACACAAATTTTGGTTTTCAGCCTATATCGCTTTAAGTCACTAAAGGAGGTGCACCACTATCCATTGGGAGTTGGCTCCAGTTGAAGGTTGTTTTATTAGCAATACGGTGCCTCCACATGTTTGGGTTATAGTCAAGGCACCATAAGCCACCAGGTGTGTCACTATGTGTATATGGAGACTATCTGTTGGAAAGAAACAGGGTGAGTTTCTGATGAAGAAAGCGCATTGGCAGAGAGAGAATGCTTTGCCCGTGTGAGAGGCCACCAGGGTGGAATGTATGGGCATGCACTTGGGAATGTGACAGCAAAGGGTGAGAAAGACAGAGGAACAGAAAACAAACAGGGCACATTTTCCTCCTGCGCCGCTGTCTTGACAGAGGCGTTGCATTGTCGCCATCACAATAGAGGCCTTTCCAACGGTGGCCATTACTTCAGCAGGCGAGAATTTTTGCACAGGCAACCCCGCAAACCCCTGCCCAAGGATGCACAAAGGCAGGCTTTCAAGCCTGGTCAAGGAGAGGGCACATGCATACGTACACACATGCTAAAGCTTGGGCCCCCAGGAGGGCACTCACCCTTAATCATAAATACACATCACATAGAATCATTCAGAAAGACACCATAGATTAGGCTTCCCGTGGGAACACAGTGTATAGAGTGGCCTATGATAAGACCCCTCTATTTACTATTTCTGGGAATTTGGAAGCCAAACGACAAGTTTAGTGTTCAGAGTGGTTATTATGACTGGCTGTCTCTGCAAACAGTATCACAGTACAAGACTATCAAGGAAGCCAGATAGCACTTCACGCTTTATGAGAATACTTGTGAATGAGACGAGCTCAGGCATAAAACTATTTATAGTTTGCCATATGATGTTGATTAATTTTCAAATACATCTTTATAACAATGTAATGTTTTTACCATGCCCATAGATTTTGATCTAAATACAAGAGGACAATTGGCTCAATGTTCCATGAGACGAGCCTTTTTGAGATCTGTCAGAGGCATAACAATGTCTGCATTGTCTCCCTCTCACTGACAATTCACTGTGGATTTCCTGATTTCCTCAAGCAATTGAGCACACATAACAATTATGGCTTATAATTGAAGTTCCGTCTGACTGCATGATTAAGTTAAGGATGCATCTTGACTAGTGATTACCTGAGATGGTACTACAGTGATTTTACATGACATCCCATTAGGTGACAACCTTCATCTGAAAATTACCACCTTGACCACCATGGTAGTAGTCATTTGGCTTGATAGTTGCAGCAGCATTTAAAACTTACCACCATCAGCTGTGCCTTGGAGACCTGAGGTGACAGTTGGTTAAACATTACAAACATGCATGACCCTATGTGATGGTGGGGACCAAAAACATCAAAGGGGACATACTGTGCATAACATACTGTGTCTAATTATTCTGTGTCTACTGCAGTTGGTGGTAGACAAGGTCATGGCGACTGAAGTGATCTTCAAAGTTGACCATGTTTCATTACACACCATGCATTGAAATGTTTTTCGCCTGAGTTGCTCACCTTGGTCATGAAGCGGTCAGCTTGAGTGTGTTCCTCGTCTTTGAAATCGATGTGAATGTTGTAGTTGCAAACCAGTTCGTTGAAGCGTTCCGAGTCGCGCGTAATCTTGCCCTCTGGCCGCCCACTTGCACCGAGGGTGTTCTCAGAGATTTGGGGTACATACTGTTTGTACCTTAGAGGGATTATTTTGCGCCCTTTGGGACGGACGCCATACCCGGGTCCAGGGCCGCATCCCTGCACCAACAACGATGTGTATGTGCACACCGACAGCAAGACGAGCAGTGCCCGCCTATGCCACGGAGACAACGTCATTGGCCTAAGTTTACAGAGCTGGACACCTGCTGGCATTTTGAGATGGTACATATTCTAGTCAGGTCCATATCCTCCTCTCGATGGTGTATTGTCTTGTAGCCTATCAATGATCAACTGTGACTGAAAAAAAAGCTTTCATGTATAAAGCTCACAGGAAAGTAATGCAATTTATTAACGAAAAGTGTCCCCTATAGGTAATGATAGACATAACTGTTCATTCATCACATTTCACTATTTGCGTAAAGTACAGAAAAAGAGAAACTGAATGTTAATTGGTCAAATCATAAAATAGTTTTTCCCCCACGATACTTCATCTACCTTTCTTGTTTCCATAAGGCTTTTAATGTATGTTCTAAACTGTAGCCTACACTAACTCGTTCGAGCTTGCCCTGCTCTGTTACATCCCTTGCGTCCGTAACAGGTGTATCACAGGTATCCAATCACCTCTTGTCCTTGGGTCCATAACAAGTAGTTGGCACGCATCCCTTGAGATCCATGTCCCTCTTGTCTGATAATTCTCCGAAAACAAAATAGTTGCCTTTATCCCAGCGATTTACAGAAGCCACTTCCATGCCAAGCTATTAGTTATTCTCCGTTGGCAGTCTCCAATAGAGACTGAGGGCTCCTGTCCGTTTCGCACGAGCCGCCAGGTCTTATTTGTAACCGGACAAGATTGCCCTCCCTTCCTGCGCGCTAAGGGCGACAGTGGCGCACACGCCTCCAATTCAACCTCGTGCGCCATACAGGATAACTGTCGTTAATATCCTCTCGTGAGTCCCCCCTCCCCGTTTGCCATGTCCGAGTTAACGTATTCAGTTATACCCGCTCCACCAGAACTATCAAATCGATATAGTTTCCCTTTACATAGGCTACTGAAAAAAGTACGTGAATGTCTGCAAACGTAGATGTCCTTGGAGTGGACAGGGCAGGTTGCGGCAGAAACAGTAGTTCCCTAGGGGATGAATTGAGCAGAAATGCCTTTAGACGGCAGTATATAAATAGACCAGTTTAAAGGTGAGGGTCTATGACACACAGCCAGCTCTGCACAAGAGCTTCCTGCTGAAGAGACAGTGCAGCCCTGACACACGCGCTCTCTGGACTCGGTTAATCTCCCTCCTTTTGTTTTCTCCTGAACCACAAGACATGGCCTCAGCGCTCTGAAGACCTCTTGACTGGAAACACCCAGTGATTTTGTCAACATAATATTTTTATCCGCATCAGAACAATGGCTTGGGTTTCAGAAAGTAATAAAATACCAAATGATAATGTCTCTCCACTTTACACAATCAAGATTGAAAAAAGAAGAGCCGAGGACTATTCAGATAACTTCCTCCAAGTGATGTTGCAAGGTTGAACTTTTGACAACTCATGTAATTTATTGAGATGTAAATGGACCTCCATGAATAAGGCCATGTTGTGTGGAGCATCCTCAGTTTCCAACATTTTCACCAACAGTCACCAACATTTTTCTAAGCTTTGCTGTTCTTAAGCCATGAAAATGAGACAGCATGAGTAAATTATTTTGTCTGCTTTGATTGCCACAGGTTTGATGCCTGTACCTTTCTTCTACCGGCCACAAAAGATAAGTAGCATTGTACCTGACCTTATGACATCAATCTTAATGAAATAAATAAGATTGATTCAGCTGATATCATGGCCATTTGCCACAATACAAGGCCGACTAATGACTAACTAGACAAAAGATTCTATGAGTAACTAGACAAAACAAACTATCAAACACTATTGTAGAAACTGTGACTCACACATGATTCATTTGAGCAATGCAGAGTTAATGGTATTTTTTATTTTTCTAATCAATAAACTGTTTGATAAGTAAATATTAGTCAACGATAGTAATCGAGAAATTGATTATAATGCCAAGTTTGTTTATCATTGGCCATACATGGATAAAATCATTTAAAGGCTATCAAGTGTGAATGTTTTTATATATATCATAATCAGTTCATACTTCAGTGTATGACTTGATATTCATATATTACTTTAAGTTACATTAAGATATTAAGAAATTGACTAGAAACTAGGGTTGAACATTGATGTCAGTTGTGTCACTTTCTCTAGTGAACCTGCGGTACTTTGATGATTGCTTACAAGGCAAAAACAACACTTGATCTTTTTCAGCCATCCCTGAATCAACTGGGATTCATTTTTAAAACATTTTTAGGCCAGAAGGGTAAACTTCAGCAAGGGTTTTGACCCAATCTCACATTCATTTATGATTTACTAATAGCCTACACTAAACACTCATCTTTTTCATTGGGATGCTGTCTGTCTTAAAGGAGAGTACCGGAGTGAATCCAAGCATAGCCCTGTTGAAAGAGCTTGCTAAATGCACTAGTTAGCGATTGGAACAAAATAATTTGGTACAGCACAGACCGAACGCGAACGCAGAAGCGAACAGGCACTTTACACTGAATCAATGGTACCTGACTGTTGGAAACCGAAAGTAAGATCTGAGGTTACATTGACTCAATGTAAAGTGTTTCGCGTTCGCGTTAGGTCTGTGCTGTTCGAAAATCTTTCATTTCATGCGAAATATATTGCTGTTAGAAGGCTCGTGCAGCAGGACTATGCCTAAACTTACTCCGGTGTATTGCTTTAAATCTAAGACACCGTGGGGGAAATCCAGAGAGGACTTCTGAGGATCCTGACCCTGCTAGTGGGAGGGTTGCTGCCTGCTGGGCCTCATCTTCCTGTCTTTAGCATAAACATGCACGAGTTTGGGTTTGGTACCAGGGTGCGCATGATAATTATCACAAAATAACTGACAAAAACAAAGACTTGCTCAATCAGAAAGGGAACAAAATACACTTTCATGGTGGACAATTAGTGACAAGTCACATCCTTTTCAGCTGGATCCAGAGAAGAGACGAAAAAACCACGGCTTATCAGACATGAAAGGGAGAGCAAGAGCGAGAGCCAAAACAAAAATAAACACGTGTGCGTTTTAAAATGGAAATGGCGTAATTATTATTAGTTTTTATTTCTGCAGCCAGCCTTGCACCCAACCCCCCCCCCTCCCCTCCTCCCCGTCCACCCGTCTCTGGCTCTTAGCTGTGCTCACTCCCCCACTTCAGGATGGGAGTATATTGCTTTGTGAATGGCTCCGTTTCCTGCTCAGGCACAGCGCAGAAAACAAGATCTTTCCTGCTTGGGCTATTCTACCCCTCTTTGTTCCATTGCATTACTGCATTTCCACCTGGGGCCCTTGCTCACACACACACACACACACACACACTGGACTTTCTAATTCCTCCTGAGTCGTTTTTTTTTTTTTAATTAGTCTCAGTCACTATTTAGAGACACCTGACCACTATCACTTCTCCAGTTTGACTCAAATGAAGCAGCTGGAGTAGTGACCATGGCCATAGAAGAAATGTGAACACATGCACAGGTGCGAGGATTGGAGTTTGCAAGGCTGTATAGAAAAAGCAGTGTGTATGTGTGTGTGTGTGTGTGTGTGTGTGTGTGTGTGTGTGTGTGTGTGTGTGTGTGCTTTGCTGGAGTGTCTGCTGTAATATCGCCAGAGCGCTGAATAGACACTGAGCTTCCTGAGAGAGAGGCCATCGAGGAGGGGTGGGAGGTGAAAAAGAAAATCACACACACACACACACACACACTCTCTCACTCATACACACACACTCCGTCACACACACTCATTCACTTTCTCTCGCACATACACACTCACTTTCTCACACACACACACACTCTTTCTCTTATTCACAAACACACTCTCTCTCTCTCTCTCACATACAGACACACACACACACTCTCTCTCACACACACACACACACATCTCTACCAGCCAGCAGCGGTAGTAGCAGCAGCAGCAGCAGTGTCGGGCCTGCCCCATTCCACTGTCTCTCACCCCCGTTATCACTGCAGGAAGGGGCTGGGTGGTGCAGCTGAGGGCGCAGCGGTGAGAGTGGATGATTTCTGGCTTGAGAGCGTGACAGAGTCAACATGCAGCTTCGGGATGGTACCCTTCACCTCACATAACACCCTGCCTCTCTCCCTCCCCGCCTTCCCGCCTCCCTCGACCAACACGATGGGAGATCACAGACAGTGTTGCACGTACACAAAACACTGGCGTCCGTCCCAATGTGTACATATATCCAGCATCTATAGCATTACAACCTGGGGTTGCGTCAGTGTCGCACGCTAGACAGTTAATCCGATGGCTTTTTTTAAAATAGCCCCCAAGCTCATTGCCTATATTGTGATTGTGGCGATGCAGCAACAGAGTCGACAATAGCTGACCAGGGTGGAACTTCCTGACCTGGGACAAGCAGATCAGAGGTTGAAAGTAGAATGCATATATACTGTGTGTATGTCTGATAAGGCCCCTGATACAAATACAGGCTCTGATAAAAACAGGTCATGGCTTGCGTTATCCGTGTGTGACCACCCTTCAAGCGTCACTTTAACTTCTGACCCAGTTCTGCTTAAATTTGTAATTAGGGAGGAGGATGCAGGCGCGGGCCGGGGGGGGTGCATTTACAATCAATGATCCGTGATCCCCCCCTCTTTGAAAATCAGCTTTTTCATTTCATCTTAGATTTTACTTGATTTTTCTTTCTTTTCTCGTATTTTGTGGCTGGAGTGGTGGACATTTTTTGTCAGAGTTTGGGAGTGATCGAGCTGAGCGTGTGAAGTGAGTGTGTCGTGAGTGTGCACACAGGATGGCGAGTGTAGGGAGGAGCGGGTGCTGGTGTGTGTGTGTGTGTGTGTGTGTGTGTGTGTGTGTGTGTGAGGAGGGGGGGAGTGGGTCACTGACAGTGCCACCAATTATCAGTTGATTAGCAAGAAAGTCTCGCCTTTTCCTGTGCACAGCTCCTCTGCACGCCAGAAGTGAACAGTAGAAATAATACCCCATAATGCACTTTGGCACACACTTCAAACAGCCAACTGTCAGGAAAGCTAATCTCTGTCTTTTTTCCCCCCTTCATTCGTGTGTTTTGACAATAAAGATAGCCTATCTCGTCTTGTGAAAGGCTGGCCGTCTCCCTCTTTGTGTCCGATACGCTGAAATAATTCTGAGCGGTGACAAAGGGCCACGCCTTCCCAACAAGCCATGACATTAGTCCCCATCCTCCTACCATTAGTGGCACACAATGTGTGCTGATTGGGTTTAACTACTGCTGTTTTTTTACGCATAAATATATTTAGAGCTACATTTGTCTCATTACGGTTTTATTTTAAATGCACCATCAGTCATGAAAGCCTAAGTGAACTCAAACAAACCTGCCAACAGTCTCGTTTGAGGAACGTTTTTGAGTTTACCTAGGTCATATACATATATATACAACAACTACCTTGTCTTTGAAAGGAAGGTAATACGGAACTGAACAAGATGGTGAGAGGGAGAGGAGAATGTTGTAATGAACTGATGACTTTCAGTCAGTTCAGATGGAATTGTCTTGCAAGCAAGCTGAAAAGAAGGTATTGATTGAGAGCTGTGGAAATCATTTTGTATTTGGCAAAATGTCCCAGTTCTGTCAAGATAAAAAGTAAAATGGTGAGTTAACGGCAAAGAAACAATACATTTAATGAAAGGTCCACTGTAGGGGACATTTGAAAAAATGTATGACAACTCTTTCAAGTTATAACCCTGACCATTTTGTTGCTATTGGCTATGGAAAACACAGCTGGTAAACATTTGATTTTAGTCTTCTGTATGCTGCCAGTACATATCATGGCCAATCTTGATGAATTTGCGAACTAGGGAAAATCAGTTGCTTGAGGTCCGACTTTCAGAGCTATTTAGCAAGATCTGACTTTATGCAGTCGCAGGAAACCCGACTTCAAAACAACAGGCCAAAAATCTAAATTGTCCTATTAGGTCATCCAAAGAAAGTCAACAAGAAGTTGAAATGCAAACAATATAAAAAAAAAATCAAGTGGGAGAAATTCATTAACTCAGGATTTCTTGTTTCGAACATGAGAGAGAGGGGGGAGAGAGAGAAAAAAAGAAAGGAGGAAATGGACACTCAGCAAGGAAAACAGATGGAGGATGGCGCGGTGGCAGTGGTGCCGGGTTAGGAGAGAACGGCGGGTGGCCACAAGTCAACTGGAGTGTGTGTGTGTGTGTGTGTGTGTTGGGGGGGGTTATCTAACCTCAGCATCCAGGGGGAGGGAGTAGAGCGGCGTCGCTGCTGGTCACTGTTGATAGACCACCAAGGCAAAATAATGCCACTGATTAAAGCCGCGCCGAGAGGGCTGTCTGGTGGCTGGCACAGATGGACGGACGTGTGTGTGTGTGTGTGTGTGTGTGTGTGTGTGTGTGTGTGTGTGTGTGTTGTGTACCCCCACTCATTTCACAACACACAGACAGGGCATCCATGAGATCAGACAGGAATGGCCCCAATCACTTGTAAAAATCCTATGAGGTCACATAGTGACACTATGACAAAGGATGAATAAAGCAAGCACTGAACAGTTCAATTTTACTTATTAATTGCCGCCGCCATATCTGACACTGAAGAAGGTTGCTAGCCCGAAATGTCTGCGAGGCGATAAAAAAGTGAAACTGAACTGTTAAGTGCTTGCTTTATTCATCCTTCGACATAGTTTAGGATTCCAAGTCCAGAAAGTTGAAGCATCCAGTCAAATTGATGCGAGGTGTTGAGCACACCTCCTTGTTTAAATACCACTAGTGGCACTCCAAATTGGAGAGATTGTCACTTTTGGCCTATTGAGCCTTTTTTAGATTCACAAATGACAGATATCTCAAAATAGTAAAGGTTAAAATACATTTACTACTCATTTTCTCACTTAAAACACTCAGTATTCATCATAAAATGTACAATTTGACAGAGTAAATAAATTACCAATAACAAATAAAATGCAGTCTGCCATCTGAGCATTCTAACTGGAAATAGCTGAAACAGCTGAAATATTTTAAAACTCTGCAAACCCACAGACACTAAAATGGTCCCCCTTACAATGTCTTTAGATACACTGTCCATAGTGTCCATGTTATGTATTATAATGTCATCTGCGAACACATTTGTGGCAGTCCTAGCAAAAGAACCTTTTACCATAAAAAGCAGAACTTTTGGTTTTTCCACCAACACTCTTACTCAAATTAAGCATATGAACATTTCCACCCACAATAAGCATATGAACATTTCAAAAGTAGTTAGTGGAGAACATGAGAATTAAAAGTGTAACAAGTTAAAACAACCGGAGACCGACACCGAGAGATAATTCTTTGCGCATGCACTCTGCTACACATAAGGATCGTAAGGCATCAGAAGGTGATTGTAAGGGTCACAAGGCACTGTGAACATTCTGAGTAACATCAGACTGGTAGTTAGTGTGGGATGACTGGAAAGGCCAGAGGACTCAGTGAAGGGCTAGGAGTAGATAAGACAGCTAGAAGACACTGCCCTCTGCTGATCAGAAATTAAAGGACCACTTTCTCCTCACTCCATGTTTACAATGGGGAAAGGAAAACAAGTCATCATGCAAAGCTCTCCCAAAGCACCCTCTGAAACCTTAACCAGCATCCTGGTAGTCACTGTGAGTACACGTGTGCGCGCACACACACACACACACACACACACACACACACACACACACACACACACACACACACACACACACACAGTTTAGATTGAGAGAAACAAGTAAACCATGTTCACTGACTGGGGTTTGCAGCATCGTAAACATTTTTCCAATTATATTTCAGGATCTGCAGTGAGTATAAAACCTTTTTTTTTTTTTTTTTTACAGGGTTCACATTTTACAGGAAAAGACAGGACCAGTCAAACCTCTTTTTTCCCCTAAATTTGTGTGAAATTGTCTTAAGTCGTTGAGTGACGGAGTGCATGCATGCATGACGTGAGGATGCATGAGACATATACATGTATACTGTATATGGCAACAAAGTCAAGTAAATTAACTTCATATAAGTAATTCTATGTGTATTTTAAAAGTTGGGAAAAAACTCTGCAAATAAGTCAAAAACAAACAGGACTTAAAAAAAAACCCTCTTACCCAAAAATATTTTTGCACACTAATGCCACACATTCCTGTATTGCACATTTCCATTCAACTGGTCTTAAAAGATTTGGGATATTATGGAAGGCCTGTGGCTTCAATTACCCGCCTTTGCAAAATGTTTCACTAACATAACACTGTACTAAATTCACACAAAACAAGAGTTAAAAAAAAACAAACAAAACAAAAACAAAGACATCTACAGTATTCATAGTAAACATCACAGTTTCCTTGGTCTAAGGCAGCTCTGGGTGGGGTCCAGACAGCAGAGCCATAGCCACCTTATAGATTGTCTAGTAGTCAAATGCCTGAAATGCATTTGAACTGGAACCTCCTCCATGCTGAGAGTGAGCTAAATATGACCCAATCAATGCCTCAATTACAACCCTCATAACAGGCGGAATCACATTGTACTCCCTAAACCCTAGTCCCCTTTAAAGACTTCACTGGGATCAAACAGCCTGAGGGGGGCATCCTCTCTTCATCTCCCTTTAGTCATTCACCAGTGAGCCCATGAGAGGTGATTTAAGATAATGTCTAAAAATAGATGATGTGTCAAAGGAAAATGTGCATTTGGGGGCAGGGGTGTGTGTGGTGGTGGACAAGGGTATTAAAGGGAGAGCCTGCTTCATCCATTAAGTAGGAAGAGGAAATTACATCATCATGAAGTCACCCTCTAAAATAGCTTGTCCTATTAGTGATGAGTGTTGCCACCCCCAGTCGAGAGCCGTTGCTCCTCAGCGTGCTGGAAGGCACTGGTCCTGGGTCAGACGTCCAGATGGATCTGCCACTGCTGCCTGTGGTGTCTCTGTGAGTGCACTGGGTCCATTTGGGTCCACTGTCACACCTGCCACACTGGGTCATAGTCAGCCTGGCCAACTGGTGTGTCTATGTGTCCAGGTGCTCCTCAAGACATCCTTCCATCCTTCCATCCATCCATCCATCCATCCTGCACAGCTTCACAGGCCTCCAGTGGCCCTGTGAGTGTGAGGAATATACTGTAGGTAATACAGGGGAGCACTGAGCTCCCTCAGAGGAGGTGAGAAGGGAGAGGCCATTTTGCTTCACTGGATCTTGGAGAGCCCGCTGGCCACAAGCAGCTTGAAGGGGATGGTGGAGCGAGAGACTGTCAGGGGCAGTTTGTGGAGGCCTGTGGGGTAAAATAGAGAAAAACAAAAGAAAAAAAAAAGAGAGAAAGAAAACACAGGTATCAGTACAATCTGGGCTTCTAGTGCTACTGGTGTAAAGTAAAAGCAAAACAAAACAAAAACAGAAAGCATGCTGGAAGAGCCGAAAGTTTTTTTTTCTCCCTCCAGAGGTAAAAGAGAAAGCAAGCAAATGAGTTTAGCGAACAAAAGGCTCGAACAGTGGAGGGAGCGGCTGGGCCAGGCTCCTACTGAGCAGCGGAGATGCTATCAGAGCACTGAGGAGGGCGGGGGGGGACTGGGGGTGGAAGCGTACAAGTGAGAGCGCGTGCTGCACAATCGTGCTTGGGGCTGCAGTGTTTGTGTTGGGCGGAGGGCTCTCGGGTGTGTGTGTGTGTGTCTGTGTGTGTGTGTGTGTGTGTGTGTGTGTGTGTGCTCCACGGAGGGGCCGGACGGCCCAACCCATTGGCCCCTAGGGGGCTGTGGCTACCCTCCTGGCCCCATGCACTTTCCTGAGAGAATTGTGCACTTTCTATCTGAGGAAGAGAGAGAGACCAGCCCATGGGGAAACATGGCCCTGAGCGGGGAACACCTAGCACACTGTAGCACACAAGGGCCTCTGTGAAAACTGCTGACAAACGGCAATCTTCCCAGCTCCCGCTACATTCTCAGACACATTGAGCACACCTGTTACACGACCAGCAGTCCAGCACATAATAATACCTCATTCACACACAGATGTAGATGTAGTACTATGAAGCATTGGCTAATGACTAAAGGAACAGGATGCATGAACTGGCTGCTTTTGAGGCGTCTTTCTTTGGGCAGCCAATTGGAGTGAGCACATTACTGTATCACATCTTATCAAATGGAAAATATGATATCATGTAGTTTTACAGTTTGGTTCACACCACCCTGTAATGGTAAGAAAAGCCCTCACAGCTTAAATTTCCAGTTTTTAAACACAGACGTGCCAGTTTGGATTTTGGATTGGTTTTGACTAAATTTTCAGGCAAAATGTAAGGCATGTATAGACCCTGGAATTCATTTTACAGCTAGTGCTGTTTGTGAAAATGTAAAAAAAATAAAAAGATAAAAATTCCCATTTTCAGAGCACAAAATTCCAGATCTCCTGTACCGAAACCAATCACTCAACCCTTCATGCCTCGTGTTTTACGACCCAAGACAATGCAGCCGCTCACACCCCTAGAGGCACGCACACACACACACACACACACACACACACACACACACACACACTCACCAAATGCACGGATGAGCTCCCGCTGCACGGCCCAGGTGAGTGTGTTCATCAGGCAGGCAGAGGTGAGGCCAGCAAACAGCACATTGTACAGGAACACAATGTGGAAGTTGCCCAGCCAGTTGTAGCGCCCAAAATCTCCCAGCAGATCAAATCTAGTGATGCCTAAGAGGAAGATGAAACAAACACATAAACCTATAGAATGGAACACATAATATACCTGAGTTTTTTCAACTAATGAGCATCCAAATCATACTACATAAAGTTACGCACACGTGGGGCTTAATATGCAATTTAAATTGTATATGACCTGTCTATGTTTATACATTTGTGTTTTTCAAGCCTATTTGTTTGCAAAACTAAGAAATGAGAAATCTGAAATCTAAAGATCTGACTCGATAAGAATTGGAAACTGAAGGTTCCAAAGCCAGATTGCTTAGATCAGATGTGTGACTTCAGACTGAGTGATTTCAGAGCTGTGTGAAGACGCATCTCTGTGATTTCAGAGCCGTATACGGCTCTGTGTGATTTAGGATTAGTATGCCCCCTTGTGGACAATTTATTCAATGACTCGTTAGTCACACTAAATATTGATGCAATTGCAACATGATGCAATTCAGGACCTTGCACCCATTTAAAAGATTCACAGATAAATCACAGATAAAAATCACATGACCCAGTCATATGTCATAATTCCAAGAGTCCGTTGAAAGCTTAAATGCATGAACAATTGTTGCATGAACAATTCAATTACGATTTTCACGAAGTTCACAGATCTTGCAATCAGAAAAATAAGAATCAATTTGAGAGTTCAAATTATGAAGTGTTATTTCAACAAACTGTGCTAGGATAGGTTTCTTTCTTCCTTTTTCAAAATGTGTGTGTGTGTGTGTGTGTGTGTGTGTGTGTGTGTGTGTGTGTGTGTGTGTGTGTGTGGTGTGTGTGTGTGTGGTGTGTGTGATGGTGTGTGTGTGAGAGAGTATGTACTGTATGTGTGTGTAATACAGTATATGTTGTCTTTTGTTTGTCTATCTTCCCCTGTCCTTTCTTTTTCATTATTCCCTCTGTACTTTAAAATCTGTTAAATTCAGTATGTTTACATGTACATAAAACAGGATAAATTATCAATAAAATTTGAGAATTTAAAATCAAGAGGTTAAGCTCACCAAGTGTCCGGCAGAAGACCGGTAGGGCGGAGCTGAGCACCAGTAGTGACACACAGTTCCCAATGATCTGGGGAGAAACACACACACACACTCAGTCAGACCCTCAGAGATGAAATATGGTGGGCAGGATGGACTACCTTCATTTATTAATATATTTATTTATTTAAAGCTTATATGCACATAAAATCAACACTTCAGTTCCTATTAAAAATAGGAATGTCCTTGAATAAAATGATCAGATGGTTCTTTGAGAGATCTGATCAGATAAGGCAAGACAAGATAGTACTTTATTCTTCCCATAGGAAATGAGGACTCTGTACCTGCGTGAGTGTCGTGTCCTGGGCACGGGGCAACAGACCTGAGAACAGTGATGAGCTGTAGAAGCCGACCACTGATGACACCATCAGATAACTGAGACATGCTAGGTTAAGGACGACAATGGCTAAACACAAACAACAAGGCCCTAACACACAGACTTCATACACACTCAAACGATTCTGTTCTAGCTGAAACACACACACACACACACACACACAAAAAAAAACACACCAACAACACACACACACACACACACACATAACACAACACACACTCACACAAGCTAATTTAAACAACTGAATCAAAAACAGACTGGTCTCACTGCATATACTAAGCCCCCCCCACCTCCAAGTATGATGACAAAACAAAGCAGTGTTGTGCTGCACAACAACAAAATCGTGGTATTTCGTTAACATCAAACAGTGTCCAAGGGGGAGGCAGCGGGTAGGGAGTGTTTCCATTACCAACAGTGCAGCTGCCATATGTATGTGTGTGTGTGTGTGTGTGTGTGTGTGTGTGTGTGTGTGTGTGTGTGTGTGTGTGTGTGTCAGCTCACTGAGGGGGAAGGATACAGTATGAGCACCACCTCCACTGCAGCACCCAGGGAGCCGAATATGGAGAGAGAGGCCATACCTAGCCGCGGGTCCTGGGGAGGACAGAGGGAAGAAGATACGAGTTAACAGTTGGCCTACAGTATAGCAGAACTTCGATTCAAGAACCAAGAACTGAAACAATGACCTTTGTACTCTCCCTTCCAAAAAGGGGAAAAAAAGGCTTATGTATGATTCATCCCGAAGTTTCATCTTTAGTGTCTCTCTCCCTAAGTGAGCTAAAGAGATGGGACTTCATAGCTGAAGTGATGTGAATGAGTGTGTACATGCAGTAGGAGTGGTGCTGTGTGGGTAGACAGTAGACCCACTGGGCGTGAATGCGTCAAAGCTGATGCTGCTGCTACAGTTACACAAGCAGGTCAGCTGGACTGGGCTGGGCTGGGCTGGGCTGGGCTCACCTCCATTCCTCTGGGCATGGCCGTCTCGTCAAACAGCAGCTCCAGGACGTGGAAGCACACCATCAGCACACACACAACCTGAGAGGAGACAAGACGCATGTAAGCACTGATACCCTTGCTGTGTCCATGTACACGTACACACACACTCTCCAGTCTTACCGTTAAGGCTAGTAGCAGGAGCATGGCCAGTGGGTAGCCCAAATTTCGTTGCCATGGGGATGCCTTCCTTCGCATTTCTGTAAAAGAATAAGAATAATAAGTTATGGTAAATGAGTATTAGATACTACGTGAGTGTGAGTGTGTGTGTGTGTGTGTGTGTGTGTGTGTGTGTGTGTAGTGTGATGTGTGTGTGTGAGTGTGTGAGTGAGTGAGAGAGAGAGAGAGCGTGAGTGAGTGAGTGAGAGAGAGAGAGAGAGAGAAATTAATTACCTAAAGCAATGCGTTTGGCCTTCACACTGAGAAATTCCATTTTCACTGCCTCCATATTCACATTAAGCCAGCAGGAGGTATTGTCTGAAAACACAATACAATTTCAAAAACAGCGTGAGCAAGTGAAAACTCAGAAGAAGAAGTGACAGAACTCATGAATCCCACACAGGAGACAGAGGAGAGGTACAGGAGTACGGAGTAGCATCAGAGACGTTCAGCAGTGATGCATCCCTAACACACAGCTTATTTTCAACCTGAATAAATTTAACAACTCATCACCTTCCTACATCAGGCTTTTTTTTCCCCAAGACTACTCATTCTGATGCCATTGCACATCAAACATAACCTTTTATTTAAAAATACTACTGTACTGTACTACTGCACACATGGCAGTAGAACTTTTCTACGTGCATACATAGGCAACAACGCAACACAGAGGGACACTGCGCCACCACATTTTTTTTTTTGTTTGGTGTCTGTGCTGCAGACTTTAGCTCTTACTCATCACTCAACTCTTATCCCACCTGAGTGCAACTCTTCATCCACCCACTCACACTCTCTCTCCCTCCTTCTCTTTCTTTCTTTCTTTCTTTCCAATACTCACTCTTCAGCTTCCTGTGGAGAGAGGCCTCTTCCAGTGCTGCACAGTTCATCGTCTCCTCCACATTCTCCAACAGCTGCAAACACACACACACACACACACACACACACACAAACACACACACACACACACAGAAGTACAGTCATTCTCTCTGATGAGCCGCCCACTCAGTTCCCCACACTCTAGCCCAGATGAGACATGCTCCAAGGGGGGTGGAAGCATGGAGAGGGCCGCAGGGTCAATACAAGTCTGGAGGAAGTGACGCACGGACTCACCCGCGGTTTGACCAGCAGGCTGCCAGTGATGCTAAACATCCGAGACATGCCAGAGGGGGTGCACACTACACAGAGAGAAGACAAAGAGGAGTCAACATAAACACACTGCAACAGGAAAACTCACAATATTCAACAGACCGTGCATCTTCCCTGTTGAACTATTTTGGGTTAAAAAAAATATATATATAAAAAACAACTACCACACTTCAAATAACAAGCATCCTTTAAATGGGGGACTCTTGATGTGTACTTACCTAATAGTAGCAGCACTCCAAACAGTGAGATGCCTGAGTACAGGTAGGGCAGGTAGTATTCCCACAGATCTGAGAACAGGAAACACATCACACATTTAGATTAGCATACAGTACTTTCATAGTTTACTTTAACAGTGCACAAGGGATTTCTTCCACTGTATAACTGATGTGTGTATGTGTATACATCATGGGTATGTCTCTGTACCTATATGTATGTATGCATGTTGTTGCATAAGCTGCTTTCTTTCTACTTAGACAATAACTGTACACATTCGTCGACGGATCCCATTGACTATGCATGGAGTTTTCGCGAAATGCATTGTGGGTCCATCCGCCCCAACGGCTCCATTGCATTTTCAGCTTTTCAGGTAGAAATAGATCCGTCAACCAATCAGAATTAACTCCCCCCCCCATGCCCTCTGTCGTCCGTCAACGGACGTGTACAGTCTGAACTTAACGTAAACAAACTCACTCCTTTCTGTTTAGTTTAAACACACATGAAAGGCCAAACTGAAGTTGCAACTGAAGACTCTATTCCATGTACATTATGGTACCTCTGCTAACACTAGTGTAAACCACTAAAACATCAGCTAAATGGCACAACTTCTCGTCTGCCTGGCATCAGACTGGTGCTGCCCAGTGGGTCAGTGACTCACCGTAGAGGCTCTCTCTGGCGGTGTTATGGTGCAGCAGGGCCGAGGCTACCCACACCATGCCCAGCACCAATAGGCTCAGGAGCAGAAGCATGACCGCCGTCTCATACACACGTGACATCACACCCTATAAGACAGACAGACACACACGCACACACACACACACACACACACACACACGCAACCCTGTGATGAGACACCATACTGAGAAGCCCAATATTTTTTAAAGCTCAAAATTATATACATCTTGTGTAAAAAAGGAATGGGGAAGGTACCTTTTTGGATCCTGCAAAGCCCTCGGACTCGATGAAGAAGTAGGCAAAGGGCATGAGGAAAACCAGGGAGAGGTTGGAGAAGAGGAAGACCAGATTCCACAAGCCTGGAAAAGGGAATAGATGTGCTTTAGGAATGCCATTCCATTTTTAGGTCAAATACCACAGTCACGACTGAGTTTAGACATAGAATGACAAATGGTTTAATTCAAGGGATTTTTCTTGTAGGTATTGTTTTCATCCACCAGGAGGTGCATGTGTCCACACACACACACACACACACACACACACACACACACACACACACACACACACACACACACACACACACACACACACACACACACACACACACACCTTTATCCATTAATACCTCACACAAGTTTCGTAATGTAGTCAGTGTGAATGTGTGACAACACTTCTAGAAAAGTGAGAATGTTTAGTTGCTGTGGCAGAAGCTGAACTCTGAGGGTTTTCTCAGGCTGTGTTATAAAGCTGGGGAAGTGAGGTGAGCCTTACTGAAAATCTGAAACTCCACAGATATTTTACAAAGGAAACCTGATTTTCACACGGTACTGTACATCCTGGTACCCAAAAGCAGACTTTCAGCCATCAACACAACAACATAAGGGTAAGAATGTCTACACAACTACACAACTGGTGTCATTGTCCATCTTGAAACTGGCTTGGAAAAATGTGTGTATGTTGGTGTGTTTGTGTACATCATGTAAGATCGAGGGACCGCTGGACACTCAAAAGTTTAATTAACAACAACATTTCGACACAAGTCCTTTGTCAAGTGTATACATATAGCTTGCAGCTGTCCCTCTATTTTGGGGGGGTTGCCTTTAATTTGATAGGACAGCAGAGAGAGGGACAGGAAATGAGATCGGGAAAGATCAGGAAATCCAAACCCGGGCCCCCTGGATTTATGATAAGAAGCACCAGCCCTACGGGCAACGGCACCCTCAGTCCCGTGTGTGTGTTTTTTTAATACATTTTCTATTCCATCACCTGCACCTCAACAAAAAACGTGTGTGTTACTATTTTTCTATAGTGTTTGTGTATATCCACATGTGTGAGTCCACTTGTGGGGAGGGGAGGGGAGGTTACCGTGGATGAGGGAGCCATTGAGCCACTGCATGTAGTAGCTCTGGGGGAAGATGAGCAGCACCTCATTGGACAGGATTGACATGGGGAGCAGGAGCACAGCACACACCGCCACTGAGAGGGTGAACGTGCATAGCCATAACCTGCAGGAAAGAAGGAGGTTTTAAGATTCATTATTTGTCACATGCATAGTCTGCTATTGTAAGCATATAGTGCAATTGCATTTAGAGTGAAAAGAAGATGGATTATAGGCTATAGGAAAAGTAAAATAATAAAAAAAAAATAAACAAAATAATGATAATGTGGAGAACAAAATCCATCAGGTGGAGAGAGAGAGAGAGAGAGAGAGAGAGAGAGAGAGAGAGAGAGAGAGAGAGAGAGAGAGAGAGAGAGAGAGAGAGAGAGAGAGAGCATGAATGACAGGCAGATCATGATAAGGGTTTTGACTGCCGAGAGGGATGGTACATTGATTGGAACAGTGAATAACATTGATATTGGCACCGGGTGTGGATAACAGAATGCCACGCTGGATGGGCAAAGGCCACAGCCAGTCTGACATTAACAGGATTGACCCATAAAACAAACATGTCAGACAGACAATCATCACTTTAATAACACAGATATCCAATCTTACTCAAAAGATTAACCAAAAAAAAAGGCCTGTACTTACGCAATCTTGTTGACGGTGGCATCTTCCGTGTCATCTAGGAGAAACAAATAAAAGAGAAAGGTTTAAGAACAAATTCCAAAGAGCTTTAAGAGGACTGGAATACATTAGACACACACACACACACACACACACACACACACACACACTGTATTTGACATTTTTGCCTGCGGCCCAAACAAACCGCTCAAACATCTCAACCATTCCAGCCGCGTGAGAGGACTCCAGAACACATGACGACACCAGGAGAAAGTCTGGGGACACGATATGCTTATCTGGCCAACAACCACATCTTGGCCAGGGAGAGAGAAAAACAGAGCAGGGGAATAAGACTAATCTTTAAGATAACCCAGAGACGTAATGATGGCACAGAAGAGGTGTTGGCCTAAATGGTGCAGATACTGTATGAACAGAACAACTGTAAAGGCTTAGGAACACCCTGTTCTAATATGGGCAAGTAGGTTGGTGGGGTTTGTCCAGGGCCAGCATGAAAACACACATTAAATGTGTGTCAAATTTCACATTTTGATTTCCCCCACATGTAAGTGCAAAGACACGTCCGGTTTAAAGGGACACTATGCAGTGCTGCGGAACTGGTGGACTACATTCTATACAGTCTATGGGTAGACTACTGTAGCTACATAAAAGGCATACAAAACCTTTTCTAGAGTCTCTGGGCCAGAACACGCTAATGATGTCTGATAGCAAAAAAAGTTTGCCAAACCATGCTGCAACAAGGTTTTCTTTTAAATTGAGGCGGTTTCCTAACCCCCACCCAGGACTACACAATGCAGATCCTGGATAGCTGGTGAGAATAAATTTTTAAAAAAATTGCATTTATCCACTCTTCATATGACAATATGTGATCCAAATTAATTTGGAGATGGTACCAAAACAAATTGGATGATGATGAGAATACAGTGGAAAGAAAAATGCATAGTGACCCATTTAACTGTACAGTGTATCTATAAATACAAAGACTTCTCCAGCTGGATCAATACAGCTGCTGTCCTTCAGCATGCATTAGGAGCACGGTTGTTTGAGTGTTTGAGTGTGTTGCAAGCGTTTGGAGAGTATTATCTTGCACACTTCCCTCCTAAAAAACCAATAAGCATCTTGGCTAAACTCCCGCTGAACCGCAGCAGCGCGGCCTGCCCCGCAGTCCAAGAGAGGCACACACACATCTGTCTCCAATATGCTGCACTATGACGATAGGCTTTACCAATGTGGAGGTCCATTGTCATGGTACAGAATGTTTTTTAAGATATCGCAAAAACTGGAAGCAATTTTATTTGATTCGATTCTTGGCTGAACAAATGTACCTTCGAGCAGAACGCTACAGAATGTGGTGTTTTTGTGCAGGTGATTTGTTTACAGAAACACACAGACCTGAAGAAAGCTATGCAAGGGAGGTGAGAGACTGGGGTGGATGGATGGGTTGTGGGGGAGGGGAGAGGTGGACAAAATGAGGTCTTTGAGGTTATGCGCGTGTTTGAGGTGGTGGTGGTGGGGGCCTGGGGGTAGGCTGGGACTGGAAGGGTATGTTTATCAGAGCAAGGAACATTCCTCAAAGGCCCTCCAACCAAGGGAGCTGACAGGAGGGCAGGAGACGCAACGTTGCATAACTGCTGCTGCTGGAGTTATTTAGGGGCCCCGGTATGGTGACTTGAGGCCCGCCGCCACAGAACACCTCTTGTTGTTTGTTGCATTTAGGCACCAGAGTGTAGCGTAAGGACACACTGTAACCTATATATTCACACTCCCCAGAGCACATGCGATGTATGCAGAGGGAAAGCAATGGGGGAGGTTGTGCACGGACAAGGTTACGCAATGCAGCTCTAGTATTCACAGGCAGAAGTTGAAGCAGGAGAAGTCCATCTCTGGAGAACTCCCCCCCTTGTTTTTTTGGCACAGCTGTCTGGGAGGATGTTTAAGGGAGGGGAGTGCTTGGCTAGAGAAAATATCAACTAAGCTCATTCTTGACCCCTCAAAGAAAGTTGGAGGTACTCACCGGTGACAAACTCTGCATTCTTCTTGAAGTGAGTGAGAATGAGGTAGGAGACGATGTAGAGGCAGCTGAAGAGAAGAACACAGATCTGTGGAGAGAGAGAGAGAGAGAGAGAGAGAGAGAGAGAGAGAGAGAGAGTGAGAGAGAGAGAGAGAGAGAGAGAGAGAGAGAGAGAGAGAGAGAGAGAGAGAGAGAGAGAGAGAGAGAGAGAGATGAAAACATTAACAGCTGTGCTCTACATTGAAGAACCCTCACTTTTTCCAGTGAGCGCACAGAAAAAGGCAAAATGACCTGCGAGGAATTGGGGCTGGAGGACAGTCTGCTAGAATGTGGTTCACTGATAAAATGCCTTGCAAAAGGGCTGATCCAAATCTTCCACCATTTCACCACACACAGTACTACCCACTACCTACCCTGAGGTTACATACAACATAGCGAGCAAGTATGAGGATGGACCTTCCACTTCATTCTGTTCTATACATTTCTATCCCAATGTGCACACCACCTATTAACTTTTTACTTGCTACATACTGCAATAATGAAACAATGAAATGTTAAGGCCAATACAGACTGAAGATCCATGACGAGATGAAACGGGAGTAGTAGAGAGTAGTTGCGGCGGTGTGAATCAATCATCGCAGGTTGCTGCGGACAGTAGCAAGCCGTCGCAAAAGATTTACTGTAACATGTCAAATCGCAGTTTCAGAGTGTTAGAACGTCCAGGTTTATAGAACGTTGCAGCCCGTCTCGTCGCGGATCTTTGGTCTGTAGGCACCTTTACGCTTCAACTCTCTGTGCCCTAGTTAAAAACATCATGCATATATTCATACACAATCCCAAATTGGCATGTGAGGAATGAACCAAACAAACATGTGATGAAAAGCAGAACATCTGGTGCAAGACCGAACAGCTTTGAGGCCACATTGTCTCACATGGGGGCCATCTAGTGAGTGGAGCAGTGACACTATCAGACGGTGTGTGTTTAGAGTCCCTCTGGTTATCTGACGGCTTGAGTGGCGGTACTCCACCTGACATTGGTGCACAGCTGCTTATCAGTATTTACAGCAGTATGACATAAGAGTCGCTTATCACGCCTGCCTGATGTGAATGCTTAGGTTTAATGTACAGACTAGAGAGGCCGTGTGTGTGTGTGTGTGTGTGTGTGTGTGTGTGTGTGTGTGTGTGTACACACATATGTGCAAACTTCCCTAGCGGGACAGAACAGGTCAATTGACACAGAAAGAGACAGCCAAAGTACTGAGATAAGGGTGCAGAGTGACCAAAAAACGAGGACAGAACGTTGAGTGTGAAATATCATAAAACGTTGTCAAATTAGGTTGGGTTCTCGCGACCATCTACTAAAGTTAACTAATGGTCTTTGGATGACTGGAGTTCTAAGCCCTCCACAGAGACGACCAGAGACAGATGGAGCCCACAGATTATCGGTTTATCCCAAATGAGGAGGAAAGGGGGTGAAAGTTACGGGCTAGGATTAAAGCAATGACCGAATTGACAATTACTGTGGCACATAGTACTGTGTAATCGTGACCCTCAAAAAGCTTAAAAACTGAAAAACTAAATAAAATGCAAAACAAAACAAATTGAGATTTATCGTCATTCTATTCATAGTATCAAGGTAACAACGAAATAAGGCGTTTCTCCAGTCCACACATCAACTGTAAAAGCTTCATAAATGAAAGAATGCTTTTGCACCCACAGCAGATGTCAACTATTTTACCTGTATTTTTAAAAATAATTTCTTTTGCTTAACTTTGAAACACTGGTTTGAATTTGGACATTCTGTCCCAAGTAGAAACAGAGAACCATTTGTGCTGACTACTGCGTTCCTCCTCTTGCTAGTCTAGTGTGCTGTGCACACAACAGGAAGTGAGGAGATGAGCTGAAAGACGTTTAGTGAAAATCACTAAAGGAACCCTGGGCAGCAGGATGACGTGGAAATAATGAACCCTTACGCAAATCCACACCCGTGACCTCTGCTCTACAGCCCCACTGTCCCTCTTTTCAGGAAACCCGAGGTGTTAAATGTGAAGGACTCCAGATGAAATCCTATGTCGGTCCATGGAAGAACCGTTGAAAGAAATATACTGTAGCGTTTAATGATCTTGCTGCTAGAAGGCAAGGCAGTGGTGTGCCACACTCAACACACACAAAACAAATGGGCTTCCCATCTGAGGAAGTCCCGTGCATCCTCTGCGTTTTCAAAAGAACAGAGGGAGAAAGGAAGTGTGTGTGTGTGTGTGTGTGTGTGTGTGTGTGTGTGTGTGTGTGTGTGTGTGTGTGTTGGGTTAGACAGGATGCAGACATTTCTCTTCCAATAACACAACAGATGTGCTAAATCACCCTTGGGTAGAGGAGTGCCTCACACGAGAGCCCAAGAGAGCCGAGAGCCCAGCCTCACTCTAGCTCGCTCTCTCTCTCTCTCTCTCTCTCTCTCTGTATGCTTTTGAAGGCGAGGCAGCAATGTTCCACAACAACTCAATCAGCTGCAACCTAACCCCAGTGTAAGGACATCTGCTCTCAGGGCATTGGGTATCACAACAGGCATTGTTTAATGCTCTTGATGCCAGAGCATGTTGCTGTAGTTGTACTCTACTCACCCACTACTACAAGCCTCTAAGGCACAGAGATGAGGCTGAAGTCCACTCTCAACACAGACCCACTCCCTAAATCCTGTTAGTCATCTCAATAGAAGAACTACTCTCTTTAGAAAGACCCAGCAGGGTAAGAACACAATGGGGGTGTGGGGGGGTGACAGAGTTTAGTGGGGGCTGGGATCAAACATGAAGGCCTCTTTACATCCAGCAGAGACACTGCTTGTGTCTGACCCACTTAAGGGCCACCCAACAATTCAGTTTTGGGGGACAAACAGAAAGGGCTGCCATTGTACTGCGATCTACTGGTACAAACACCCAGATGGACTCCCTAAAAAATGATTCATGAATACAGACAGACAAAAGGGTAGTGGATAAGACTTCAATTGCTCCAGTGTTTCTCAAAAGAGGAAACAAATTAAGGGAAGTGGCTCCATTGCATGAATAACAGAGTAGAATAAAAATTTAAAAAAGACCATCGGATCATTTTGGCTTCACATGGCCATTTCTTTGCCTCAATGCAAGCAAGAAAGAATTTGAATCATTGTACTTCAGGCATAAATGCCCTATGCTTACAACAATGCAAGACCAAAACACAGATTACTTCAATAAGTATTAGGCAATCAACAACTTGAAATCACCCTCCTCTTGCTCCCGAAGGACCAAGTTTTTTTCCCTTTCATTAACAGAAGAATGGAGTTTAGTAGTCAAGTCACATGGCCCCCTATGTTGCATTTGATTGGCACAATGTGAGGGGGGGGATCAGCTGTGGTACACCCACGTGCTAGCGCAGATTAACTAGGAGGTGGCACAGGGTAGCCAAACACATGGGCACTGCCAACCAGATGAGGGGACGTCTCCAAGACTCCCAGAAATTCCCTGTGCTTTTTCATTTTTGAACACACCCAGAAAACGTTTGAAATAGCCAACTTTGTGGGCCACCTTTTACACAAAGCCTCTTTTCCTTAGTCACCGACTACACAAAAAACTGAGTGTCATTATTAGGCATCTTGACTGAATGCATGGTATCTAGCAATCTAGCCATGGTGAACAGGTAGGATGTGTTTTGCACCAGTCAGAGTGATTGCTAAATGCAGCAATGCCTGTTTACAGTTTGGATGAGTTACGCAAGCCTTAACACACACACACACACACACACACACACACACACAAATTGGGAAAATGCAAACCAGAAAGAGATCCATGGCCTCAGCCTGATTTGCTTAAACTATTCTCAAGTTACATTATGCAAGAAAAATCTCATCTCCCAAACGTTCAGTTTACTTGTGCTGCAGTGAAATTAAGGAGGGGCTAGCAAGCTCTTGTTTTGGACACAGTGGGACTTCAAAATTTAACAGGACTGGACACTAGGTGTTGTAAAATATCCTGTCCTGTCTGTCCTGCTCCTCTAAGCATGGCCTGGGCATATTTGCATTAGCAGAGGGCTACTGATGATAACGAAGTGCCATCTGTAGTTCCTCAGGATAACAAAGGATCATCTTCAAGACAGAATAATTAGAGAGACAGGCTGGTATTGGGGTCATTGATGAGCTAAAACCCTCTCAATGAGATTGTGATAGCACGCTTAACCACTGTATGAGAGTTTGTTTCACTTACAGTAGGGGGTCAATGATACAGTTTTTTTTTTACAAGATTAAGTCACCGTCCCATAGACATTGTAGTTTATGGAAATGTTATTTACATTATTAGCATTTACATACAACTGAAAGGAACACCACACAATAGAATGATAATGACAGTCCAGGTATACAAGGATACAGAATAATCCTTTCAAACCGTCTCAGCACAGAGCTGATATTTAGACTGAGCTTTTAAACAAAACAAACCTGTCAAAATAAGTGTATATGGCAGCTACAGATCAATATATTTGACTGGAAGGAGAAGAGGAGGCAGTACAGCCTGTTTGCTGATACTTTCCCCCACAAACAGCAGCCTAAGCTGAAGACATTTTGAAAAACAATGGGCTGCCATTTCATCTACAGCTGCCATCTCCTTTTCAGACAACAGGCAGACATTACAAACTTTGATCAGATGAGGCATAAACCTCAAATGACATTAAAAGCCCATCATACCAATTAGCCTATCATCTATGTTGTCTGTTAATCATATTGAATGAATCAATTTAATCACAATCCATCAATTAGTTCATTAACAGCGACTGCAGAACTTCTGCAGACAGTCACCCTTTGTTAGAACTGTAGTTGGTTGTTACTCTAACCTTACCTATATATTTGAATAATGATTACTTAAAAAAGGGAGCTTCCCTGATGTAACCTGTCAACAGTATTTCAATTATGCACTGCCATTTCATGCACCCATATCAGACATTACCAAACCTGAAAGTCTGTTTACGAGACAGAGGACAGTGATGATAGGACACTTACGACAGACCTTCCTCTCCAAAACCAAAAAAAATTCCAGCAAAAAAAAATACTGTATGACTACAACAACTGAACAAAACATATGCCATAACTAACTAACATTTCAGTGTGCCGTAACTTACTGTATATGGTTAAACCAGAAAAGTATATTTATGTACAGTCTGTTTAAAGGAGCCTCAAAGGAATGGCATTTCAATGCCAATTTCAAGGACATCTCTTCCCCAGAAGGCATCAATGTTCTGTGATAACACATAATATTAATGTGATAACACCTAATCTAAAATGCCGGTGAGGACACTGACTGTAAGGGCAAGGGTCAGCTCCACTAGGCTACCTCACTGAAAAAACTATTCCGGTCTGAATTTCACAAGAGTTTGCCAGGTTGGTAGTGCAAAGCAAAATTACAGTAGGCTAGGGTTTGATAGGATTCCTTGTATTTAGCCTCTGATCCAAGTTGGCATTGTGCACAGCACACACATAAATTATATTCATATCTCATGAGAGAAATTGCAGTACCATGCAATGATGATGGTGATGATGGCTGGGGTGACATGAGAACTATTAACTTGCCATAACCAGAGCTTAGCTAAGCATTAACGTTATTTGAATCGCACTAACTAATAAACCAACCAATTTCTCCAGGATTGCCTAGGGGTGACCCAGACATTGCCATCCCCCTCCCTTTACGCATCACCACTACAGTACACAACCTCAAGGGTTAAAATGATTCAAAAAGATTGTAGTCATTCTACAATTAAAACAGGCAACAGTGTCACTGGTGCAAAACAGCATGAAATGGAAAAAAAAACATCTTCATTAAATGGACTGGTAGTAAGCGTTCATTGTTTTAAACCACAGGCAAATTCTTCTGATAACTACGGCTGATAGCCTAGCACTCTAAGAGCGTTTTAGTTTTGCATACTTACCAAAGTCTCTCGCACTCGCTCGTGGAATTGTTGCTCTCTGACCGACACGTCGTCTGTTTCCATTCTTTGAAAACATTTCTTACACCATTAGACTGTTTTGAAAAAAAACGAAAAAATGATCCATAGAAAATCAGCTTAGCTATAAACCATCGGCGTCGGCAGCACACCGCCTGGGGAGAGATGTTATCCACGTAGTACCACCACTACAAAACGGGTTTTGACGCCGAACGATTCACTTGCGAGTACGCGCAGAACAAGACAACAATTCGGACCTAGCTGACATTACCTTTCAGAAAGATTTGTTACAATGTCCTTAAAATCTGATAAAAACAACTGCGGAATTACCACAAGCGTTCTGCTCCATGTCTGACTGCTCACACAAGTCCTTATGTGCCTCACATCCACAGAAGTTGAATTGGGGGTGGAGGCAAGGGCGGCTCTAAAGGTGAGACAGCTGCCAAGCTGACTGCTAGAGTGCAGTTTTTAGAAATTAAAATAGTAACACTTTTGCCACTGAAACACACCAGACACCTTGATTGAGTACATTTCAAATATTAAGGACAAAGTAGAGAATTTAAACCCTTATAGGTTAAAGTGTCATTTTCCCCCACCTAAAAAGCCACATTTGGTTTATCACACAAAGCAAAATTTGGGAAAACATTTGTTTGCAAATATACTTTACAAAGATTTAAGACCATTTTGTAGGCTATAAAAACGGGAAAACTCAATTATTTCATCCAGGGTCAATGAATTGCACACTCTAATCGTGCCAGTGTCATCATCCAAAGTCCATTTTCCCCCATGCAATGACACAACCACGGAAGTTGTTTTCAGGACAATTTCTGTACAGAAAGAAGAACCGCATGTTTTCAAGACTCGAAATACCAAACTTGCGTTCCAACTCAGGCAAGTTTTTTTTTAATTGAAGTAAATTATGACTGTTGGTTTATTCAGGCTTAAAGTATGTTATTCAGTATGTTATTCAGGGTAAAAATATGTTTAAATCATTCATGATTTTATGTGGCCATAAACATAGACACTTAAAGTGATTAAGAAATTGTGGAGTTGGCATACTGTAGCCTAAATGATCTCCACACCTCCTCACTTTCAGAATACAGTCTTTCAATATACTATATATGGTGTGTTTCTCCCTACAGATTTCAAAATGTTTTGAGGGCATTCAAATCTCTCAGTTTCTGTCAAATTAGAAGTGTCCTGATGTTATCATGGCTAAAGGACTTGTACTGACATACGCTCTATGGGCAATGGGCGGACCTCTGGGACTCCATCATTTGTACTTAGGAAGAGACAGCCATGCTTTATTGTGGATGATTACCTTTGGTGGATTTGGAGTTGGTTGGGCTAGAGATCTCTTCCGCATCCCAGCATATGTGAGCGAGGCCAACGCAGAGGCTGACGAACACAGAAAGAGACCTCGCAATGCTGTATCCCCTCCAGCCAGTCCTGCACGCTTCGCAGGGCAGGTTTGTGTGGGTATTTATTTTGGAACTGTGGCTCTGATTGGCCTGAACTCACTCAGTTACTTCTACATAATTGTGCTTCCCCTGTCTGTGGGTGCTGGGGTGCACCTGGTGTCTAGTGTGGGTTCACAGACCTCTGACCTGCAGAAGACACTCACTACTTGTCTCATCACCTCCCCCATCTTCTATGGCAGCAATCTCTCCCCTTTGCCTATCAGTCTGGCTGCCAGCGTCACAGCCGCACAACACCGCAGGTTCAAGCCCAATCAGCCAGAAGAACCACTGTGTAAGCCACTGTTTTCTACAGCCTGCTTTTCTACTTGTCTCCATAACACACCATGGTGATGAATAGTTTGATAAAGACACAAGACATGGTTTAGCCAAGACATGGACATAGTATTTTTTAGGTTGAATGCTCTAAGGGTGGTATTCTCCCAGGTGCTTAAGTCTAAAACAATGCTTAATGCAGGCCGAAATGAATCTAGCTTTTTTGGACTTAAGCACCTAGGACAATATCGGCCTAAATACGTAATTACCGTAATCAAAATTCTACACTACACCATTGTCCCTCTGGGATTAAGCATTGGATTGAAACATTGATGATAGTTTAAGGCTGAATGCTTTACATGTGTAATTAATGGGATGAGATGAAACATCTCTTATTTTTGTGTTATGTATTTTATTTATTTTTGTTCAAGTCCTTTAAAACATACTTTAACCAGCAACGTCATGTTCTGTTGAACTGTCTTATCCTTTAACATGGGTAATGTCCTTGTGGGCACTGTTGTGTGACTCGCTCTCTCACCTTCTTCCCTCAGGTATCCGTCTCTATCGTGTGAGTCTAGCTTTGTTGGCTTTCTCAGCTCCCCTGGGTTACTGCATTTTCCACAACACCACCGCAACTCTGTACTACATCTCCGACTGTGTGGCGTCCATCTTGGATATGTTCTGGTTTCTTCCATGGCTCAGAAATGCTTTGGAGTTCTTTCTGCTGTTACCGTACAGAATGTTGTGTGCATTGACTGGGGGAATAGGCTATAGTGAAGAGGCCTGGAGGAAAATTCTGGAGATTCTGCTTCAAGAATACACAGAGAGAGAGAGACTGGCACTCAAGGTGAGGGTTATGCAAGTGCTGTTAAACTTGAACTTAAAAAAAAAGAAAAAAAAGTGGAACGAGAGTGGAGGTTATAGCACCCAACATTTTCCCTCCATTTATGTTGTGTTGACCTACAGCTAACTACAGTAACTATGTTGCCTTTCAGGTTCTGTCAATGACAGAAGAAGCCACCCCAGAGGAAATTACTCTTCGATACAGAGAGCTGGTGAAAATTTGGCATCCAGACCACAACCCTAAACAGCCTTTGGAGGCTCAGAAGATGTTTATTCAAATCCAGGAGGCCTATGAGACCCTTTCACACAGACGAAGGCCACGACGAAAAAGATGACACTGACCCCACAAACACACACACACACAGCCCTACACCTATTGAATTAAAGGGACGGAACATTCCAATTGCATTAAGTATGGGCTTTTGATTTCCAAAAACTGCGTCATTAAAGATAAGATAATAGGCTACTGTATTCATCCAAAAATGAAAATCTGTATCACAACACCATTCAGTGCAAATACATACACGCATAATGTCAGTTTCAGTTTCCTAATGTGATAATGGGAAGGAGTTATAGAGTCTAACGGCTTGATGTTAGTTAAAAAAAATAAAATAAATAAAACTAGATGTTCCTAAGCTTCATAAGCTTATCTAGCATCAGTCTCTCAGCAATCACTGAGTAGGCCTCATTATTATAAAGAACTACATGTAGCCTATTAGGTGCCACAAACAAAGTAACACTTATGGTATTTCAAAATTGTGAGTATCAATCACAGAAAAAGACAGGCTACTACCCGCAAAATGATAAAAGTAATCCTGCAACTTTACTGCAGAATAGTAATAAATGTAATATTTGAACAGCAAAAAAACTGCAGCTGCCTACTTCACTTGAAATTGAATATTTGGACATTTTAGAAACAATCATTTAGTGCCATCTAGTGGTGCTTAGCAGTACACTAGCCCAAGCTTTCCATGCTTCTTGAAGGTAGGAATTTCGACTCTCTCCCTACCCCTTCCTCCTTTCTTTCTTTAAAAATATGTTCAAGCAGTCAAAACACTAAAAGTCGCCCATTTCAAATTAGTTTCTAGACTGTCATCAAACAACATCTGTTGACAAATCAGCCAAAAAGTATGCCAATTGACATGACACTTGTATGTTTATGTCAGACACTTAATTGCGCACTATACTCTGCCTTTGAAGTATTAGAAATATGTCCAAGTTTAGGTAGGCCTACACTGAAATCTTTCACACTGTATTTCGTATTCTTTTTCCACTCTTGAAGGATTTCTCCTACTTGTAGACGTACATATTGACGCACGCACCAGGTAGTCTCGTTTTGTATGCGAATTCAAGCATTTCTTTTGGTAAACATATCTGCGCTGTAGCCTAGTTTGCGCAATAACTTTGACAAGAAATCGATGTTTTCGGCAATCGCTGTGGATCAAGGATTCCGTTGTAGGGTATTCGGGCCTGTATCCCGGCATGGGCCCGGAAGTTGTTTTGGATTTCAGGTAGAGGATCCCGGAGATGCTGCCTTCGCTAGAGAAAACAAACAGAGTACCAGCGAAATAAATACATTAACCATAGTCAACCGCCAGGTAAGAAACTAAACAAATCAGTCGAAAGCAATCAATTTTGTAAATCAAAATGTCACAGACGTAAATCACAGTTATCTCTTTGGACGACTTTAGCGAGCTAGACGGCATCTGTCGAGTGCTGGGTACCATAGCAACGCCAACGGCTCATACGAAACATTATTCCTCTTTAGTTTGACATGTCTGTGCAGTGACATGGAGGACAATCACTCAACGACAGTTCGTTCATTTGAATGTAAGATAACACTGTTGCTTGTGTTGGATTTAAATTGTGACTACGTCGGTGCTTTACATCAACCTGTCACGTTTTGTTAGCAAGTTAGCTATCATAGCTAGCTCGCCCTCATAGCCAGCCAGCCAGCCAGACACAGATGCATCTGCGTGTTATGACAATCCTACCAGCGTAATCTTATAAAGTTATTTGAACAAGCTGAATTGCAATCGTCTAGTTGTCGATATTTTAGCGTGAGTTAGACGGTTGATTGTCTTCCAGTAGTGGTCTTGTATGGTTTTAGACCGGTTTTGTCCAGATTAGTGTGTCTAATTAAAATGATAACCTCTGACAGCCATGTAGATAGATGGCGCGAGCCTGTTGCTTCCACGAGCATGGCATTGTCATTTTCTCCAGACTGCCCACCCACGTATTCACCTTCAATCAGTATTTCCACACCGGAACAAAGAGAGCAATCACACTGTGTCGTTTGCAGACTCCCAAATAATCTGACAGTTATCCAACCTGTCACCTCTTATAAAATATATATTATTTTACTGCCTTAAATTGTTTTGTATCGGTGATACATAGTATAATTGATTTTTACGTCTGTTTGCTGACTGAGGTATGTTTCTTGTTTGCCTTTCTTTGTTTATTTATTTTTTATCTAATTGTTGGGAAATGATCATTCTGTCCTTATGTTTTCCAATTATGGAAATGCTTGTCTCCGATGTTATGATTTTTAAATACATTTCTTGCACTGGGACAAGAAATCTCAACATTTAAGGTCAATTATGTCTTCAGTCATGTTGATGTACGAATGCACTTTGTCAGAGATTTTGGGGGGAGATGTGAGAATTGCTCGACATGACATCCTGTGACCTTACGGAAAAGTTAGCCTACAGACAAGGGGGAGGAGATTCCACGTCTGCCTCATGTATTTCTTTCTGTGTTGACTGGTGGCAGGCAGTACAATTTATTTATTGTGAATCAATACTGTTCAAGAGACAAATTCTCAGCAACACAGCTGGTCAGGAGTGTGAACTAGCCAAGTAGCTGTAATCCTTTGGTTCACAATTGACAACGGTTCTACAAATAAGAATCAATGCATCGGAAATTATTTGATTTAGAAAAGGATTTTTAGGGATTTTTTTATTATTTTCATTAAATTGCCAATTGTTTTCTACACTCCTATCTGTTGTGTTAACAGTAAGCTGGTGCAGTGATAATGAATGCTGATGACTGTAATGGACGATCTTATATGTCAGGTAAGTCAAGTAAAGTAAAATCACATAAAGTATGCTGTCAAATGATGAATAGTGTGTTAACTATCCCTATGTCTGCGTGCACGTGTGGTTGGTTGTTTGGGTGTGTAATTTTGTCTGCAGGCAGTGGGGACTCGTCAACAGAGCGTGAGTTTTTCGCAGGGCTGAGGGGCCCCTCCGTGAGCACCCCCAACAGTCAGCACTCCTCACCCAGTCGCTCGCTCAGTGGTTAGTTCCCAGTCTCTTAGTGGCCACACAGCAGTCGCTCTTTGCCCTCATCTGATTCTAATGTTGGTGTCTGGGATTTTGTAAACTCTTTTGGTTAGATATAACTTTCGTTCAGAATCAGAAACAATTTGTTTCTAATTGCACCAGACCATGAGCACAGCATCCCTTTCCAGTATTGTGTGTGCAGCTTCTGAAGTGTGCGTACTCATTATAGTAATCGGTAATAATCCATTTCCTTCCCAGCTAACTCTATCAAGGTGGAGCTGTACAGTGATGAAGAGACAGGCGGAGCCCCTCCATCTGAGAAGAGAGGGGGAGACAGGGAAGAGGGATGGAAGGAGGAGAAGGGCGATGCGGCCGAGGATGGGGCTGCCGAATCGGGGGTCGGTGCAAGGGCCCAGACGGGGAGTGGCTATGGGGAGATGGCCAGCCCGGAGTCTGTGTCGCCGGGACCCATCCGGCTGCCCAACGGCAAGCTGAAGTGTGATGTGTGCGGCATGATCTGCATCGGCCCCAATGTCCTCATGGTCCACAAACGCAGTCACACGGGTAAATTGTGTGTGTGGGTGTGTGTGTGTGTGATAGAGAGAGAGAGAGAGAGAGAGAGAGTGTCGGAAAGATTATTATGTAGTCAAAGAAGACATTTCTCCTTTAGATATGATTCTAGTAAATAGTTAAAAATTGTTGACATTAGAAAAAACTATGCAAATTGAATCATTATAATTATCTTATTGATAGTTTTATCTTGTTATAGCTGACTACAACCTGTTATCTTATGGGAAATTCAGTAGTAGGCCAATCCGTTGCCTTTGGCATACAAGTACATGGTTCTGAGGAGCTGTTTCTCGGCAGGTGAACGGCCTTTCCAGTGCAACCAGTGTGGGGCCTCCTTCACTCAAAAGGGCAACCTGTTGCGCCACATCAAGCTGCACTCAGGGGAGAAGCCCTTCAAGTGCCCCTTCTGTAACTACGCCTGTCGTCGCCGCGACGCCCTGACGGGTCACCTCCGCACCCACTCCGGTGAGTCCGAGGGAGTTGCGCCCCCCGCCCTCCGCCCCTTCGGAGAAAACTTGGTAGTAGACAGTGGCAGCAGAATCAAAGACTGTCTCTGAGTAAAAATAAGGCAGGAGCTGGCGGGGCATTTATTTATTTATTTCATTTTATTTTATTTGCAACGCAAGTCATATTCCCTTGACTGTATTAGTATTGATTTGTATCGATGCAAGAGAGGGCAGTGTCACTGCAGTCAGGTGTAATGATGAAAGACAGGTTTTAGGATGGTTGGTGTCTCCGTGGTGTTGATTGTGGTGTTTTGTGCAGAGGAAATAACGAGAGAGAAAAAAAACGAAAAAAAAAAAAAACAGAACTTCTACACGGCTACAGCAGATTGACATTTACAAGATTATGAAAAACAGGATATCCTGTTAGTGTTTTCTCTTCACATTAATTCACCTGGGCCGGGTGTGCACAAGGGTGGGTTTTCGAGAGCTCCGTTCTGGAAGGTAACAAACCGATTCGGGGAAGGCATCGCGAGCGGGAATGGTGTGTTTCAGCGAAATGACGCAAGCATCTCTGGCCATTACAGACGAGAAGCGCGGACCGGTTTTCGGAGAATTTAGGTAGCGGGGGGGAAATCCGAAAAAAACAAACAAACCATGGAACGTTTCGGAAATCATATCAGTATTTTCTGCAATGAAAAGAATTCCATGCATGCATTTTGTTTTTGAGTTCTGATGCGTCTGTCTCTGCAGTGTGGTGTAGGTGGGTGTTAGAAAGCAGCTGCTTTACATTGCTGTAAGGCACAGTGTCCTTATTACTGACACCTTGCACATTTCTTATAGTCACCTGTCTCTCTCTCTCTCTCTCTCTCTCTCCCTCCCTCTTTTCTCTCTCTCTATGTTATCTTTGGTTGTGTTGCTGGACTGCAGTGTCGTCCCCCACCGTGGGAAAGCCCTACAAGTGCAGTTTCTGTGGCCGCAGCTACAAGCAGCAGAGCACACTGGAGGAGCATCGGGAGCGCTGCCACAGCTACCTGCAGAGCCTGGACCACCAACCTGCACACAGCACGCAGACAGCCCAGGGTAATGCAACACTCAGAAAGAAAGGATGTCACATAGAAAGAAAGGATCAAAGAATTAATGAAAGAATGAATGAATTAAAGAAAGAAAAAATAATGAATTTAATAATCTAGAGGGAAATTAATGATAACATTACATAACATATACACATATTGACTCACCATACCACACTGACACTACATACATAAAAACGCTCACACATTAACAGACACACTTGCGTGCTCATTGGTGTTGGTGTGCTGCTCATCTCTGTGCAGGAGAGGAGAACAGAAACACGGATATGGTTGCTGACCCCTTACTCCAGCCCACCACTGACAAGATGACTTTTATTGACCGCCTGGCCAACAGCATTACCAAGAGAAAGAGATCCACACCCCAGAAATTCTTAGGTAAGGAGACTCGCTGAGGTTCCTTTTTCCATCACCTTGCACTGTATGGCGTGGGTGTGTGGTGTGAGTTTGTATTTATGTATATAGTACTGTACATACATGTATATACAGTTAATGGGAAATTCCATGGAAAACGCTTTTATCACGTCCAAAATGGTAATTAAATTATGGAAAAGTAATGTCTGTGATTTTGTGTTTGATTGTTAGCTACAGGAAGATGAAATTTTGATATGATTATATAAGATCTTCCAGACTTCCATAGTTTTTGACCAGTCTTTGTTCTGCTGTGTGTGTGTGTGTGTGTGTGTGCAGGAGAGAAGCACATGCGACTAAACCTGTCTGATGCACCTTATGAACTCACCACCAGCCCTGAGAAGGAGAGGAGGGGGATGCTGGAGGCTGAGCACGGCACCCTGGGGCGCTTGGGGGGCCGCTACCTGCGGGGGCAACGGGTGGGCGTGGGTGAGGCGGTGGAGGAGGCCGAACCCAGCCGCCCGCTGCGCCTGCCGGCAGCCCGCGCTCCCTGTCTGTCCGAGTTCCCCCCCATCATCGGGTCGGTGTACTCCTCCCACATGGCGCCCTCTCTGGGTCAGAGGCTGAACTGCGTGTCGGCCTCAGGCGGCGGCACTGGCGTTGGGCTGACCGGAGGGTTGCCAGGCAGGGAGGCGGGTGAAGGTCACGAAGACATCCCCGCCAGCCGAAGCCTCGCCGGTGTCATGGCCGCAGCCGAGTCTCCCAGCAACGGCTGCCATGACTCCACAGACACGGAGAGCATGGCGGAGGAGCAGTGCGGCGGGGGAGTTGGGGGCACTGGCAGCGGCGGTGGCGGAGGACATGGGGGTAACCATCACAACACCCAGCTCCGAGTCCTCCGAGACCGCCACACCAGCCCCGGCCACGCCAAAGACATGGACCTGGAGTCGGATCGGGAAAGGGAGCGTGAACGAGATCGTGACCGTGATCGAGACCGCGTTCGGGAAAGGGATCTGGGCATGGCCTTGCCTCAGGCGGCGGCGTCCTCATTGGCCGTGACCCCGGCGGGAGCCAAGGAGGGCAGCCCGCGTTCGCCCCCTTCCTCATCCTCGCTGCCCTGTCGGGAGGCGCTGCAGGTGGTGGACGGCGACGGCCGGCCGGTGCGCTCCTTCCGCTGTGAGCACTGCCGCATCCTCTTCCTGGATCACGTCATGTTCACCATTCACATGGGCTGCCACGGCTTCCGTCAGCCCTTCGAGTGCAACATCTGCGGCCACCGGAGCCAGGACCGCTATGAGTTCTCCTCACACATTGTCCGTGGGGAGCACCAGGTGGGCTGAGCAGAACGCAGGTGTTTTTCGTAGACGGGGTGGGATAGGTGGGGGGTTGGGGGGGTCAAGGGTGGGCCTGGGACCAGATATGGGTTGGTTTGGGAGGGGGTGGGTCTCAATGGATGAAGATGCCTGCTGCTTTGACACGACATGGCAGGTTAGTTTGGTCTGCACCAGCTCAGGGGTGAGGGGGGGGCGGGGGCTGGGGCTGGGGCTGGGCGGGGCTAAGGGAACATTTAGCACTTGCTTTCTCTCTTTTTTAATTGTTAGTGGACATCAGGTTTTACTGTTGAAGGCTAACAGAATTGAGTGAGGTCTCTACGTCTTTTGCACGACAATGCATGTACCTGCTTGTCTGCTGCAGCAAGCAAAGAGTGTTTATGATGAAGAATCAGAGCGGTGGTCCAGAATGGATTGGGAGGGAAGAGGGCTGGGGGGAGGGGGTGGGGGTAACCAATCATACCCCCTGACTGCACTCCCAAAACCAACTAACAAGGCAAGACGCTGCCGTTTTGCCTTAGAAGTGCCTTCCTACAACGGAGTTTACCTTTTAACTGGTGAGGGCTTTGGGGGCGGTAAGAAGATGTGGTGCTCGTTTCGCTGCTAAAGGAATCGGTGATGCGCTTGATTGCTGTGGTGGTGGTGTGTGTGTGTGTGTGTGTGTGTTTGTGAGAGAGAGTGTGTGTGTTTGTGTTTTAGATAAGAATAAATGGAAGGGATTTGGAAAGACACTCTTTTAGTGAGAGAAAAAAAAGCTCTTTTCAAATCTGAGTCAGACTTTCGTTTTATAGAATTATGAAACTGAAATAAATGAAGGTCAAGGAGCGTTGCGTCTTATCAACGAGTTTAGAATGAGTGGAGATCCGAATCTTCTTGAAGGGAAAAAGTGGTGAAAAAAACACCAGTAGCCATAGAGATTGGAGTACAGTTGTGTGATGCCTTAATCATTTGCTTCTTATAAACCCCTTTAGGATTCCCGGGTGATTATGCACAGTGTCGGAAATATAGGGATTCATTCATTCTTTTGTAGCTGGCCTAAATAATGAAGATAAAAGGTGGTTGACTATCAGCTCATCACCACTGTCTAAGGAACTTTCCCTGGTACTGTGGGGTGGTTCCAGTGGTCTTTAATGTATTTGCTTAATTGTGTTGGCGTTGTGGTGCATGAAATGAACTATTTTTGCCTTAGTGGTGGCAGAGGGGAACTTTTTTTCTTCTGATGGACTGTTAGTTTGTTAGGGCCTGCTTATTCCTTGTGCCTCGATTTCTTGATTGTTAACTCTGTGGCGTTGTCTTCGTAGTGGAGCTTCAAAAGGTGATTTTTTTTTTTCTTTCTTTCTCTCTTTTTTCCTACATGGCTGAGAACTTCATTTCATTCCCCAAAGCGTAGTGGAAAGCCCCTGGAGTTTTCTAGCTGCCGTTGGACCAGCCAGTCCAATGTCCATGTACCAGGGGTATTGCCCCTGTGTCCACGGCTGATGTATGCTTCTTAGCTTGCTGCTTGTCTCAGTATTGTTTTATTTTATTTTTTTCCTCCTGAAGTCGGCCTGAAGAGTCTCTCTACCTATTTTTTTGCTTAAGAGTTTTCCTTACACTCAATGTGGGCTGAGTGGAGTGGCCCTGACTCCAGCCCTACAGATACGGGACGGCGAAGAGAGAAAAGGACAGAGAAAAACAAGCGTGTTTGTGTGTGTGTGTGTGTGTGTGTGTGTGTGTGTGTGTGTGTGTGTGTGTGTGAGGAGCCTTAATCCACTGGTGCAGATCAAACACACTGCCGTGTCTGGGTGAGGTGGGTTGAGGGAAGAGGGGTAGGGGCCATTACCTCTGCGGAGGTTTGCACTTTCTAACTCTCTGCTCAAATGTGAGTGTTTATTATTATTGTTTGTTTGTTTGTTTGTTTGTTTCATTAGTTTGTTTGGCTCGAGGATGTCGAGGTACTTTTTCTTCTGATTTTTTTTTTTTTTTTTAGGCTTTGGAGTTTGAGATCGTAATGACTTGATGACTGAGCTTTGGAACATATTCTCTTTTTTCATGAAATTGCTCTATTGCACTGATTTCTGATATAAAAATGCTATTTAGAAACCAAGTTAACAATTTGATACATGAACATATATAGGTTATGAAGACCAGATTAAAGTGTGTTGTTTTTAAAAAGTTCTATAAATGCTATTTTCCTATTGAAGGGGTTACGAGGTCTTGCAAAATAGACCCAACTGAAGTTTCTCCCCTTGTAGAAAAAAAAAAGAAAAAAAAAATACGGTGCTTGCCTGACTGTGTGACTTCTGCCATTAAGATTGAACTTAACGTCTGTGCGCTTGTCTAACTTCATTACACCACAGATAACTTAATGCATTAAGGTACTTTTTTTAAAATCCAGACTGCGTTTAGCTGCTGCTTAATTGGACGACGAGAAGTCACACATAAAGTGAAATATAGTTGCAGAGCATTTTCCTGTACCGTCCTACCCCAAAGTCAGTGTGTTGTGGCTTGTTTTAACCAAGATATCCTATTGCACAAACAGAGACATGAAATGATATGACGCTTCAGCTCCAAGGAATGCATTTAGTCTATATCAAAGATTTTTATTTTTCAAGTTTGTTTGTTATCCGCTTTTGTACAGTAGACCGTGGTTGAAGGGTTCTTGGTTATATAGCCCATGATGTGTGTCCCATTGCCTTTGTGGAGGTGGTCAGCTATATCCCAAACCCTATGTGTGATTCCACTGGTCCAGTGAGTTGCACCTTTTTGCTAGTTTTTAAGCACCAGAAAACCTCCAAATATATGTAAAGGGTCTGTGCAGTTTTATAGCCTACTAATGATTATGAAAGTGGAGTGGACCCCTACATGAGACCAAAATCCAGTATTTCACTTAGGTAGGTTGATGGCTTTTGCGTCCTTCTTTGAAGAGGATCCTATCTCTTCTAGTTGCAAACTCCTAGAGATGTACTTGAAGTTATTTAATGAGCGTAATCAGATCTATGATTATGAATGCACTTAAAGGTTGAGAAAGAAATTATGTAAATAATTCTACCATTATGTATGGGTGAGAAGGTAGCATGTGTGCTTTTCTGTCAGCGGGGGTGGGGAGGGGGGTTCTGGAACTTGTTGAACTTGTGGAATTTTTAGTTGCAAAATTTCCCACTTCTTTTACCCCCAACCTTGCCAGCCTGGCTTATTTTTCTCCCCAGTTGGAGTCTCTTCCAATCCTGATACATGTGTGATGAACTTCTATGAATTTTGTATGAACTGTGAAGCAACCTTTACTCGCAGTAACTGAGAAGTGAGGATAGCGGGAGGTTGAAAGGTTGTGAAGTCCCTGCACTTAGTTACATGGGCGTTCTTCGGGGGTTCAATGTTTTTAAATATTTTGTGAGAGAAAAAAAAAACTATATATATATGACAAAGAAAAAAACTCTTTACCTCAAATTTGTTCAAATATAAAACTGCCTCATGGTCTTTAAAATGTGTGTTGGTTTCAAGAGGTATTGTTTCTTTGATTCTGTTTTAAAAAGGAGTGTAACCCAACATTCAGTTGAAGTAATTTTTCATGTCCAATAAAGTACTATTTGTTGTAAACCATTCTGTTCATGTTAAAAAAAAATACTAAACAAAGTTTTCTGTGCATTTTGAATCCTTGTTTGTGTTGTTGATCACCGCTGTCGAAAGTGCCACTCAATTTAGTGTTTCTTCTTTTATATTACCCTTCTCCCCACAATTGCCGTAATCTGCTGTATTTCCAGTTGTTCACAGCACAGGTGCAAAATATCAACCCATTTATCCCATCAAGCTTTGATCTTTGCTCATAGTTACCATGAGACCTTTCTCAAAATGCAGAAATTAGTATAGGGTGTGCGCCCTTTCCAGAAAGGCCACATCCCAGTCTTTGATGCCGCCACTTCTTGTAGTTTTGAGATGTTGACCTTTTGTGTATTGCCAAGAACAGCACTGCTGAACAGCACACTTTCACCCATATTGTTATACCTCAGAGAGGAATATAAAGTACAAATTTTGAAAATAGCCTACCCGTATCAGTCAATCCTGTCTCTCAACCATGGCCAATTCTATGATTTTTTTTTTTTCCCCCCATTTAAAAAAAAAGTTTGAGGCAAATTCAAAAACTAGCTCAATTGACCTTTATTCACCTACGTCACTATGATGCACTAGAACGAGGCTTGGGTGGGAAAACTTCCCCAGAAATAGCTTCTGAGGATGAGATGCCCCTCATCTGCCCAACTTTACACCTGACCAACAGTAAGAGAGGGGACCAGCAGTATATTTTGTCCAGCATCGGTGGGAAAAAAAGTAAAAATCCACAGAAAAGTGCTTGCATTGCAAGTGGTCTTCCGCAGAAATTTAGTGTAATGGGTCAAATAATTTGTTTCAGCCAGTGTTAACACTATTTAGGAGCAATAAAGATGTGAACTTGTGGGGTACATATATAAAATATATGTATCTGTATAAAATAACCCTTTTCAGACCACTAATATTAAGCCTCAGTAGTTCATCATAGCAAAGTTGGCACCAGCCAATCCTTTTGACCTCCCATACATCCATTAACATGTGGTCCTCAGCAGACCTTTCACCCTTCGTCAATTTGTTAGATAAGTGTTCATGATTATCATATGACCTTATGCTCCATAGGGGTATTTTGTATTCTGACATAGTACCAGTGATTGGGTGAATATTCAGTAATTTGGCAAAAATGGCTTCAGAGAAGCGTCTCACTTTTGACCCATTCCAAGCACCAGGAGCAAGAGGAAATTGTTTAATTTAATAAACTTAAAAAATAATAAGTGTACATAGTGCACACACTTTTATCACCACCACTTCCAATTCCAACTACCTAACCTACATCACCCCCCTTGAATCAGTGTAGGCAACATTTAATGAGAACATCTATCTGCCGTAGACCCAACAGACATGGCATGGGATCACGACCCAGTGTGAAGTTTAACAGGCTATAATTACAACACTAATTCACTCATATTAATGTAATAAACACAAAGCCTTTCTTTTCTCCAAAATGGAACCTTTATTTCAGTTTATTCCATGGACCTTCAGAGTAGTGATGGCTCACATGGGTTTGGGAGGAGCTCTTGGGGCAGCACCCTGCAATGGGAAAAGATACAGGTCAGTTTGTACACATTATGCGCATATACCATCTCAGGTCATGACATTTAGCAAATGGAACGTATCAGAAGAGTAAACATTGACATTTACTGACAGCACATGGAATATAGGTTTAACTTTGCCTTTTGGAAAAATGTCACTGAAGGGGCACACATCATAAGTGACTAAAAAAGGGGAAGGGGAGGCCCCATGCCGTAGTCAGTGCAGTAGGTCCTGAGAGGGCAACGTCTTCCCCCCATTATTTAATGTTTCAACAAAAATTGTGGTGGGGATCACACCATAAGTTTAAAGTAGCCATCATTTTTTAAGCTAAGACCTAAAAGTTAAAATCTAGCAGACAATGTACAGGTAAATCTACTTACGCTGGGCCTGAAGCGGGGAGGAGGGGTACGGTCCTTTCTGGCTTCGCGAGAGCGGTTCCTCACCACCTTGCTGTGGATGGCGCAGCTCACACAGTAGTGCAGCTTCACATACAGTTTGGGCAGGACGTATGCTACAGAGAGATGAGGACAAAACAGAGTTACAAAAATATATACAATTTTGAATACATTCATACTTGAACATTAACTTAAGCCCGTCTTCTGTCACTCTTACAAAGAAAAAACACCACAAGGCTACTATTGGATGGACAGTGCTGCCACTGATGTCAACACCATTTGTACACTCTGTATACACTCAACGTTACATTTAAAGTCTTTTCTACGTAAGTGAAAAGTGTTTACTCACAGTCAAATACGCTGGCTTCTGTAATATCCCTCACAGCGGCCGCCTCCACAATGTTTCTAATGACAAATTTCTTGATAGCCTTGTCCTTAGGCACACAACGGGCACAGTTGGTGCAACGGATGGGCTGGACATGCCCACGTCCCTTCTTGGCACGGCCGTTGTTCCTCCTCTTCTTGGTCTGTAGAACAAAAGATATGATTAATTCGGTTTCTAATATGATAAATTTGATTACAGCTTTAGTCCGACCGGGGCCTAGATGGCTACACATCCTAAGGTGGCTAACCTGACAACCACCATTTGGCTAACGTTAGCAATACCTAACAGCAAGCAAATTAATGTTAGTGCTAAACCTATGGAGTATATGCATAGTTGAGTAACAGTAGATTGGTTCATGCAACGCCATCTCATCAATCAGACACCCAGTTTGAAGCGAAGATTTAGCATTGACGGGCCCTGTAAGCACTTATTTTGCCATGCCGCTAAGTCTATTAGCATGCTAACATGTATCCACCACATGCTACCCCACGAGCCAATCGGTCTCGCAGAGTCAAAAGCGAATAAGTAATTTCTTAATCTATATTTCACAAAATCGCACAACTTCTACAACATCCTAACATTTATATGTTCCCCAAGCCAAACCTGTCATGGTTGTAGAGTAAAATACATTATTCAACAAGATTTATACAGAAAACCGTCCTGAGGAATATCGGAAGCATACGCACCATTTTGCCTAGACGATAAAAAAGGGCCGGTGAGAATGTCTACGTCATTTATATACGGCTCATCCGCGGAAATTAATTCCCTTATTTCTACTTTATAGTATACAAAAAATACAAAATTAATACACAAAATCTATTTTATTAATAATAATATGGACCTTTGATTGTAGAAAGACGTAAAGACTGAGCAAGCCTTGAAAATTATGGGAACTAGTTTTCGTGGAGTAATATCAATCCCATGGTGCAGCAGTTCCTTCAAGCTGATAGAAGAGGAAACAAGGTAGCTCTACCTTTGGCTCTACATCCAACGCAGATGTTGTGCTGTAATCAAAGCCAAACGAGATTGACCAGCTAGTTAGACTGTATAACAGCCAGACTTTATGAGCAATTCTAATTAAGTGAAATTGTTTTGAAAAAGAACAACGAGTACGCACACTGACTTTTTATGTTCCCCCAAGTACTAACTTCCTGTGTTCTCCACTAGATGGCACCAGACTCTTTCATAAAATGGTCACCAGTAACTACTCCACAAAGACATCTTTGCCATTCCCTGGTGATTGTGATGTGCAGTTTGAACACAAGTGGTGAGGATGATTGGAATTAGATTTTTCTAAGTAATGACTTTCTAAGTAGATTTACTGACTCCAGCAAGATCAATCCTTTTCAAACTAAATATTGTTTTTATCAGCTCTTTTTGCAAAATCTTAATCACTCTCACTGAACGGCTGGTTGCGGATGGGAGACCACTCTCAGCATGAGTCAAGCAACTACTCTAGGCCTCCAGTAAGCTAATCGTTATGACAAATAAACACAATTAGTTTCCTCGGTTTACAGTTGGTGGTAGTGAAGAGAATAATGAAGAGAGATGATGATATATGCGTGATAGATGGCTGATGACACATCTTTGAAATTGGGACAACTCAACCTCTGGAAGCGATTAGGGTTGGGTGTGCTGAGTTGGGTGGAGGAGGGGGACTACTCAGGACATCTTGCAGAGAGTTGGTTGGGTAGGTGGTGGTTTAGTTTGGTTTGGGGGGGTACTGTTATGCAAACAGATATTCCCAAGAGGCCTGCCAACTGAAAGGACTGATGAAGAGCTGGGATGTTGCCTCATGAAATGTCTTCTTCACAGTGTGATTGAGGATAAATAGATGTAGCCAAGATACTATAGTGAGAAGATGAACGGGATCCTATGGTTGTCAAAATGCCTCAAATAGTCAAGTAAAACACACACACACACACACACACACACACACACACACACACACACACACACACACACACACACACACACACACATTTAAAGGCCCCCAGTGCTTGATAGCCCATTCTTTCCCTGCTTTCCAAGTTTGTGCAAGGTTGTGTTCCCATGTTTCTCCCATGTTCCCAAACCATGTTTCTCTCATGTCTCTCTTCCACTACTGCTTCTTGAGACTTAGCCACGGCTCGCCGGCTGAACCTCGCATTTCCCCCATCTCCACCCAGATGCACTTGGGGCGAGTTGAAATAGCCACCAACTGACCCACAAAGTGTTATAGCACTATACGATGACCCTTAACCTACATTACATTACATTAAGAGTGTGTTTAATGTATATGTTCAGAGTAGTTCTTTAGATTTACACCCTAACCAAAAGAGGTACTTGTGGCAATGTGATAGTACTGCTTCTGTGGACAGACACTGTAATTTCACATAGAATTTTGATTGAGTTACTATAGTAGGCCTAGGCAGCACAACGGTCCTGAGGCCTCTATCATGTCTGCAGGGATCATTCTCAGGTGCTGCACCAGGTAGAGAAGTGCAAAGCCAAGGCTTGATGGAGGATTTGTGACAACAAAGTGGAGTATGTGCCTGCTTAGGAATGTGTGAGATGGAGAGAGCGAGAGAGAGAGAGAGCGAGAGAGAGAGAGAAAGAGAGAGAGAGAGGAAGGTTGAGACGGAGAGGGAACCCGGGTGACAGAGGAATGTGTCAGTGTTCCTGCAAGCCACCATGCTCCTAAACTGCAGCAAATAAACATTCCTCCACCCGTGTGTCAGAGTTGAGCCCTCGCCCACTGTTGCTGTAAAAACACAGGCAGTAATTAAAACCAAAAAACCCGGCACTTTTTTCCCCCTTTGTCTTCAGCAGCCCCCTTTTTTATTTCAGCGGATTGCATTCAAACAATGTCCCATTGATTGGTGTTTTTCTCCCAGTTTGGGGTCTGGAAGGATGTACTCCCATGAATAACGGATGAAGTCAAAAAGAAGAAGAAGAAGAAAAAAAAATGACATTGGCACACGGACACCGCTAGAAAAAGAGACCAACAGCAGCACACCCATGAACTGAAACACAGCATGCGTACACACGCACAGTTCCTGGGAACCACAATGATCACCAAATATGATCAGCATCCATTTCTCAGTATCGGTGTTAACCAGACATCAGCAACATTTCCAAGTCCGTCAGCAGCAGTCAGATAACAATAGCAGCAGGAAGTAGACAGTCACTCATAAAACATATGATGGGAACTTTTTCATGATGGACATTTTTCAAAAATAATAATCATCAACCAATTACCAATGGAATGGTTGGCTGTCTGCATAACTGGAGCAGATGTGTGGAGTGCTGGAACAACAGGGAACACACACAAGACATCTGTAGCCATGTGCAGTTTTGGATTGTTGTAAGACGTGAGCAGCACAGAGCCCACATTTTTCCATCCTTATGTTTTTCGAAAAGGGCCTGTCAGATCGTCGTGTCGCCTCGGACACGCACACTTAGTAATGCTCAGCCTCGGTCAGACAGATCCTGGCATGGAGCTCACCTGTCACCAGAACGCTGAGCTCATGAGCTCCAGAGGACAACGAGGTTCACGGCACAGCGGTGCGCCCTGAGAGAGAGAGAGCGGGGCGCGCTGCTGTCATTGAGAGAACTTTATCTCTGCCGTCGAGCCGTTCCAGGAGATGATTTAGTTTGACTGAGAAATGGGCCAACTGGGAGCAGCCTGTCACGTCAAAAAGGGGAGAATCAAGAGGTCACGGTCTGTTTGTGTGTGGGAATAATGGGTGCGATTGTGGCGCGTAAATTATAACCCTCTCCTCCACCCCCCACCCTCTCTCCCTCCCTCCTCCCAAGCCCCATGCCTGTACCCATCCCACCCACGTACACGCACATCCATTACATGCAAGCACTTCTAGACACATACATATAAACTCACAACCACATACATACACACTTAGACAGGGACATGGACTCGGCAAGAACACAGACACACAGTAGAACTTTTTACACACTCACTCACTCACTCACTCACTCACACACACACACACACACACACACACACACACACACACACACACACACACACAGCCACTCAGACACTGCTAACCCTCCCACCTAACAGTCCGCTCCAAACTCAACATATCCCTCTTCAGGGGCACGGAGCCGAAGCCACAGACATCATCCTGATTGCTCACAGTGGTCCCGTGGTCTGTCCGCATTCCCAGCCCTTATTCACACTGCGCTGCTCATGCATCCCTCAGGAAAGCAGTGGCTTCTCTCTCCGTGTCTGGATTCAGCCCTTGCGTCTGCCTGGACTAAATGTCTTTGCTCCAGACCTTCCCCACCACCACCGTCACCACCACCACCACCACCATCATTACCATTACCCCCACTGACTAGGTCCTTTCGCCATGGCCGTATTTCACACACACCCCCCACCACCACCTCCAACTCCACCGCCAAACAAGCTCTTCACTGAGTTACACGAGTTACACATCATGACGTATGAGCAGCGCTATGATGGGAGCCCAGTCAGAGGGGGGGGGGAGACAAATCTTTTGCCACATGTATTTTCAATAAGAGGGAAAATGGCCTAATGCTGTTTATTAACCACTGTACAAATGGTATTGATTTTGAGCAGCTGATGATTCATCAGGATTCCAGTTCTTTTTTGGCTGCCATGACGGGTTCCATTCCGTCTGCCGCCTCAGTCGGCTCAGCTCGGCTGTCACCCCCTGCGCGGCGTGCGGGGGCAGTGGCGGCGGCGGTGGTGGCGGCGGAGAAGCCCGGGGCCGAGGGTGTGATGGAGATGTTACAGGAGCGGGGGCCCATTGTGATTCACCATGGCAGCTTCTCTGGAGCCACCATCTGCTGGGAGAGGGTCAGTGTTTGGAGGGGTTCAATTCTTCTGGACGCAGCCTGCCTGCCTGCCTCCCAGCTGTTCTCCCTGCCTGGCCGCTCTCAAAGGCGCTTGCTTGCTCCCATTCATGCTTGCACTGACACAACTTTGCTAATTACCCATTTCACTTTCTCTCTCTCTCTCTCTGTCTCTGTCTCTCGGTCTGTCTCTCTTTCCTTTAGTACCACACACACACACACACACACACACACACACACACACACACACACACACACACACACACACACACACACACACACACACACACACACACACACTCATGCCCTTACAAAAGCACAAACACAGAGAAACTTCCTGTACATAAACCTCACATAACCCAAAATTTGTTCAATTTTCAGATTTGTATTCATTCACTCTTTTTTTTTTTTTTTTTTTGTCTTTTGTCTTCAATCTATTTCTTGGCACCACTTGTCCATGTCCATGTCCATATAGGATTCTCTGCTGCTTTTGTAACCCAAGTACTCCTCTTTCCCGGTTCACCCTCTATGGCTACTTCATGGAGCGTGTTATTCATTGTGGTCACTAAAACTGCGTCCACATTCCTCACTCCCACCGTTGCCTGCTTTTTTGCCCAATGCATCTGCACCCCCTTGTCCGTCCCAAGCTCCGGCCCCTGCTCTGGGGCCCCGAAGGTCTGCGCAGAGAAAACAATCTTCCGACAATTTTGTTGGAATTTTAATAAGAAGCTCTGACCCTCCGCTGTTGTGCGCTCGCCTACAGTATATCATCTTCTTGGTGCAAAAAAGGTCCAGCCGTAATTGACCTGTTTACTGTACAGCCCTCTTGGGCTCCATCTTCAGGAGTCCGGATTGAGTCTCTCAGTTTCCGGAAACCGGGCGGCAGTAGCCGTGGAAGCACTTCGGGGCCCGAGAGAGTGAGTGCGTGTGTGTGTGTGTGTGTGTGTGTGTGTGTGTGTGTCTGTATGTGTATGTCTATGTTCGCTTCTCACTTCGTTTTTCGTCTGAGGGAGCTGCGCTCAGCCAGGCCACTGTGGTTTTGTTCTGGCCAATTATCAAGTGACTTAATCGGCACAATTATTCAATTAGCCTCTAAACTGCTCCTGGCCTCTCATTTTGTTGCCGGGTTCTCTCTCAAGTTCAAGGGTCTTAAAAGCATTCTTTGGTGGACATTAAAACAAAATGATATAAGCAAGGATTTAAAACACAAATTGACAAATTAAGAACGTCCAAAGTAGATTGTGCAATATAGTATACTTGCATTAGTATGATATATTACACAGGATTGCATCCTTAATGCTAAAGTATGTACTATAGTGATGAGTCACTGATCAGAGGGATAAATATCTAAATGTTGCTATGAATTTTAATGAGCCTCATTAAGTTTTGTTCTATTTCTTTATTGCCTTCCATCTTCCATCGTCCCTGTTCCCCCCCTCTCTCTCTCTCTCTCTCTCTCTCTCTCTCTCTCTCTCTCTCTCTCTCTCTCTCTCTCTCTCTCTTGTCTCGGAGCAAGAAAGAGAGATGATGAATTTATATTTTCTGAGGTCTTGTTTTTGTTTTCCCCTCAAACCGCATCTCCCCGTTCCCACCCTCCCTCCTCGCACGCCGCCTGGCAGACCTGTGTGTCAAAGGTGGCTGCAGAGGAACAGACTGTGGGAACAGCCGCTTGGCCTCTACCACTCCCTGGCTCCAAAACCAGAGGGGCAGCCATCAATCCCATGCAGGGTGGGTGAAGCTCCCCCACTCCACCCCACCCAAATGCCCCACTAACACCCCCCTCCTCTCCCTCCTTCTTGCCACTGCTCTCTCTCTCTCCCCCCCTCAACCATATCCATCCCCTCACAGGCACACACTGGCCCCACAACCCCATACGCTCACACACAGACACACACAGACACACAGCGGCACCACACCACCAATAATCCGCGGAAGCAATTTCATCTCGACTCGGGTGGCAGCCCATTGTCGCCAAACCCCTTCAATCTTTCCTAATTAACTCTCGCTTTGTGCCGCATCCCAGCTCCTGGACTCATCTCTCGCTGCATTCCGATCGGGGCCGGTCCCAGCACTCCCAGGCAACCCACGATCCTTAATCCCACTGCCCCTCCCTTCTGCTCGCTGACACCCCCCACCCCTCACACACACACACACACACACACACACACACACACACACACTCAAAGTCACACACACACACTCACACATCCCTCCCCTTCACCCTCATGAAACTCTTGCCATTTTTTTCCCAACCTGCCGATCACCTTCTTACACAGTTAGGTAGGGGCATTATGTCCTCTCTCTCTCTCTCTCTCTCTCTCTCTCTCTCTCTCTCTCTCTCTCTCTCTCTCTCTCTTTTTGAAAGGCAAGGGATGAGAGTGGGGAGGGTTGCAAACTGAGGAGGCAGAGCCAGTGAGTGACTCCAGCCCAGACAATTAGAACAATAGTCAGAGCCAGTAGGGGGCTAACTCGCAGCGTCACGCCTGGACGGTGGGGTATTTTGTCGGTTTAATGAATTGTCCGTCAGTCCTGGACCGCATCACAGGCTGCGCGGGGAGAGGCCAGCGGGGACCCAGACACTAAGTCGGTATTTATTACACTGCCTTTGTCACTAATTGAGCTAATTATCACTGACTCCTAAGCACTCCCACAATGACGCACCCCCCCGCACTGCCCCCCCCCCCTCTTCACCTCCCCCAGGCTCTCAGCTCCTGGGAATAGAACCTGGCTTTGCCTCTTTCTCCAACCCTGTCCATCATCTTTCTCTTCTTTCGCTTCTTCGTCCTTTCTCTCTCTCTCTCTCTCTCTCTCTCTCTCCTTGCTCTCTCCATTTCTCTCTTTCAATCCCTCTGTTCTTTCTCCTCCTAAACCTCTGACATACCCTCTTCTGCCTCTTTTCCTCTCTCTGCCCTTGCATGTTATTCCCCCTCTTTTTTCCCCCCTCCTCCAATCTCAATATCAACATGTCTTGGTTTTCAATCTCCATTTTCCGACTGACCTTTTTCGTTTCCTTCTGACCTAGACAATTAAGGGACTTAATAATATAGTATATCTTGAAATAAATGTTCGCTGTTTGCTGCTCTGGCAGTTGAGCAGAAGCTTTAATGTAATTGCAGAGGGCAGTAGGATGTCTATTATTAGTCTGATGTCTCCTGCTCTTCATCTCTCTTGGCTTGCGTTGCGTTGCTTTACCGCTCCCCGTCATCAGTTCGCTGGGTTTTTGTACAGAGAGCATGTGTCCACCATGTTCTCCGTGCTCTCTCCTCTCTCGCTCCTCTTGTTACTCAACATCGTTGCCCCCCACTCCACTCCACTCCTATCCTCTCCCATCTCACATCTGCCAGCTTCCAGCTTTTCCCGCCAACAAGTGAACATCTGTCTTGCCTTGTAATTCCTCCTGTCAGACCTGCAGCTTTGATTGAGCTGCTTCTGATAGTCTGAGGTTATGGAGGCCAATGGGGTGGATGGATAGGCACTCCACACGTCAGGCCTTAGCTTTGCCAGTCTTGTTCTCGTTCTCGTTCTCTCAGGTCTTATCTCACTGTTTCATTTCCCTGTTTCTCCCCAGATGAGTCCTTTGGCACGTCCATTATCCTGTCCTCCACTCCTTTCTCTCTCTATATCTCTCTCTCTCTCTCTCTACCTATCATCTTTTATTTGTGTTTCACTCCTTCTCCTTCTTTTCAGGCCTTCTCTGTATTCTGCCCTTTCTTGTCTTCACCATGGCTGGAGTGTCCTCTCTGCCCCTGGGCCCTGCTCTCTCCTCTCCCCTCCCCTCCCCTCCTGCTGCGTGTACTTGCTGGGGAGAGGGAGAGAGAGAGAGAGAGAGAGACAGATAGAAAGAGAGAAAGAGAGAGAGATAGAGAGAGAGAGAGAGAGAGAGAGAGAGAGAGAAAGAGAGAGAAAGAGAGAGGGGTGTTCTGGCTGGCTCGCTGCAGCCGCGCGGCACTCAGTCTGGCTGACCCTCGCTGGCCCTGCGTTGGGTTGTGGCTGGCTGGGGAGAGTTGCCTCAGCACTTCCAAACTTCTGTGGTCGCGTTTGCCTGCCAGGGGCGGAGGGGTGCGAGTCGGGGGAGGCAGGGGGGTGGTGGTGGCGGTGGGGGGGGGGGACGGGGGACGGGGAGGTGGGGATGGTGGTCGGGGTGGGTGAGGGGGTGGGGTGGAACTGCAGGCTTTCATTACTCCTTTTACTATTTCTTTATTTCTTTCCGACATTAAGTAAATGAAGCAAAACATTTGGTGTTGTAAAAACATATATATAATAGGGGCTATGTAGCCCAGTACCCCCAGATTCTTCTGTGGTTCCTTATGGAGCTGAGGCCTTGGATTGGAGCGTGAAAGACATGGAGGCGAAAGACTGCTTTTGTGCTTTCGCTTGTGATTGATTCTACATATATTAGTTATTATGCGTCTCACTTTATTGATTCTGGAACGCCCAGATAAAGACGTCTACATTTGTGTTGTGCATATTCATCAGAGAGCCTGAGTTTAATGTAGAAAGAATTTCTGTGACCCGCAGACCGAATATGAAATGAAAAAAAAAGGGGGCAAGACAAAGTAGACAGGGTATAGGAAAATAATGATACCAATGGGATGATGCATGTTTCCAAGGATAAGATTTGTATTAATTTTCAAATTCCCTGTGGAGACCGGGATTATGAATGATAGTCATTTCAAATATTCCATTAAACTGTAAACTTACAGTGAGACTTGCATGACTTCAACACGAACTACACTTAGGCATTAAAAATAAAAAAGAAGCAACGCAAAGAAGTAATTGAAAATAGAAATTTTATTGTTCTATTAAACTATCAGAAAACAACAAGGGCCTTTGTCTAGTTATTTAACATGTTCAACTTAAAGCTCTAAAATACTTTGTATTTAACTCTTTGCTCTCTAACAGTATAAAATCCATCATACAGAAATAAATATTTTCTTATTTACAAGAAGAAGAAAAAAACAGATAATATTCAGTGCATGGAAAAACACAGGTGTTAAGAAGCAAACGGGTCAGGTAGGCAGGAAAGCCATGTTGCTTACATATATTTGGTCACAACTTGAAAATACCACTTAGCCAGTTTGATTCACTTTGATGTTTGATGCAAACTTGATCGAGAACATCTTCCTTCACTGGTAGGGATAATAAAGCTCAGCATCTCCTCCACATTGCATGTCACATCAGCATAAATATATATTTTTACATTATTTACATTTTGGTTCTGTCAGCTGATACAAGTTAATCACTCTTATGGTTGACATCTGACTATCTGTTCAAATGCTACACATCATAGTCTGTGTCCTGTAAACATAACTGGGATATAAGGGATTATCTAACTCTTAGCTGGAATTGGTTCTTCACCAGACTGGACTTGACTGGAATTGGTCACCAAAATTGGTCAATTTTCTAGTCCATTTGGGTGGCTATCACTTCCCTCAGTGAATTCCAGTCCTAATATCACATTTGTCTTCACTTGGACTTTTCTCAGCTTCCTCTCCTGTAGTTTAGAACTCTGCAGGTAGGATGGGTACTTTCCACTCAGCAAGTGTTGCTGTGACTCAGACTATTCTACTCGACACACCTCCCATGACTTGCGCATCACTGTAGCCCCACCACACCACCAACCTAAACACCAATCTGACTGAATTTGTCAATAAAAAGTATATTCAGTGTATTTAAAACTACATTCAAATTACTTCATTGTACTGCTAAATGAAAGTTTAAGCTACTTTTGAGATTTTTCCCTCTATGTGGTGCCATAGAATGCTTAAATGCTGACAGAGATGGAGAAGATGCATAAGGGCTGGAATAAATGAGAGAGTCCCCTACATACTACATACTGATGAGCCTGCTGGATTGGAGAATCAGAAAAGAGGCTGGGCGAGCAAGACAGATTCCCAGCACGTTAGCTGAGCAGATGACAGCGCGTCCCCGGAGATGCACTTCACACAGTTTTATGTGAGAAACGAAGAACTGCAGCGAAAGAAAACAAATCGCGGATATCTTAAATAACTGCCGTCTTGTGCGAGTTTTTTGCGTCTTTACAAGAGAGCATGCTTGTGGCTCCGTGGCCACAGAAACATCTGTCAGACATTGTGTCCAGTTTTTCCCCTCTACTTTTAGGCTTCTTTCTTTTCTTCTCTTTTTTTTTTGAGTCTGCCCAAAGTATCAGACACTTGGGAGAGGGGGTGTAAAACTGCTGGTATGAACACAAACAGGACGAGGAGAGAGATTCCCTCAGACTTTTTTTTAGCGAGAGACTGCTAAGAGAACGTTCTGCCCTATCCATCACTGGTACCCTGTCTCTCTCTCTACCCTGGTCTTAGAGCAACTTTAATATTTACAGTATAGTGGTTCTCATCCCCTTTTTTTGGCTTGATAAGAGCTGTTAGGCAGTTGAAGCAAAGATATAATCATTTCCAGTGGCGCGAGAAAGCCGCACAGTACTCTAGGAAATGGTCATATCAATCAGTCTGTCTAGGAACTTTTATGACATGGATATGAAAAAAATGCGCGGAGAATTTGTTGGAGAATTTGTTGGCTTTGTACATCTCTTCTTGATTATAACGGCATGAAATTCCCCAACAATAATGGGGTATGTACTGTAAACTGAGAAAAACCCAATAAGACCAGATAAACACAACAGCTCTTCTCAACCCAAAATATGCGTATAAATTCCAATAACTAGTCATTTCTTTTTTTGCTGTATTACCTTGACAGCTGTCCAGCTTCAACCTCCAAACCACTGACACCGACTTCACCTAGTACTCAACATAACAAACTCTCAAATTCACTACCCCAAAAGTTCTGCTTCAGGTTGTAGGACATCATAGCACAGGACAGCAAAGCACCCTTTTGTTCAACTCGGCTCCTCCAGTCACCCCCAGAGTCCCTTTACTTTGGTCATAAGCACTGGTGCAGTGTCTGGGTGCTGGTGCAGTTGAGACAGCTGACGTGACAGCACCAGTGGAAAGTACAGTGGCACCTCTCTGTCACCTTCTCAGTCTTGGTCTTGTAGCCTCTGCCGCAGCAGAGCAGTTCGCATCCGTCCAACCCCGGCGACGAGCTATTGCACGTTCGGCCCGCGGTGACGTACGCGCCCGTCTTGCCTCCGTGCGAGCAGAAGTTGGGCGACTTCTCAAAGTAGACCAGGTCGCGGCTCGAGGGGGGCTTGTGAGCCGAGTTCTCGGGCTCCAGGTGCCGCGGCTCGGCCCGGTGAGAGGCTCGATTGCTGCCCTTGTTGGCGTAGACGACGCGGGAGGCGCCGTCGAAACGGTCCTTGAGGAAGTCGCCGACCGTGCGGAAGCTGGGCAGCCTCATCCAGCAGGTGCGGATGGTGCAGGAGCCGGACATCCCATGGCACTTACACTCCTGTCGCATCTCTGTAGACACCGTCTGCAACAGAAAGGGGGTGGCGGGGAGGAAAAGAGGATTATCTCCCATGTCTCCCGGGTGAAGGGACTAGCGCCGATGGGGAACTTGCAAATAAATGAGATTAAGAGAGAAGTGTTTCAGGCAAACAAAGACCTGGAGGGATAGGGATAGTCAGTTGAAAGAACTTGTGAGGGAAACAAAAAAAGAGAGAGAGAGAGAAAGAAAGAAGAGAAAGAGGAGAGAGAGCTCTGCGGTGAGCGCTGCTGTGCGTTTGAGTCTCTCACCAGTCGGCCGGCCTCGTTGTTGTGCAGATTAGTGAGGTAGCGCAGGTCCCGGCCCCTCTCGCTGGCGTCTACGAACTCGCGGCCGAACATCCTTCCAAAGTCCACGTTGTCGCTGCAGCCGCCCCAGTGCCAGTCGGTTCCCCCAGGGCCACGGCGTCGGTAGTCGCAGGTGCACGACTCGATGGCTCCCTCAGAGCAGGAGCGCGCCACCGCGTGAGTGACGCCCGCGCTCGTGATGGCAAACACAAACGCCGTCTCTCGGCAACCTGCCACAACAACAGCAGTAATGTTTCCTCAATTGATCCCCAAGCGAGTGCGTTTTTTTTTTTTTAAAGCTGGGCGAAAATAACCCTCCATACAATTACCCCTTTATTTATTGTGGGGGGAAAAAATGAAATCAATCCTTTGCTCCATACCCTCCTCAAACTCCTTTAAAGCACACAACACATTCAGAACAACCCAGCATGCAGCTCAGGCAAAGCCTCATGATGTCACCAGAAGCCAGCAGCAGGAGGAAACCTCGGCTCACCTCGATTGACTATTTTGCCGAAGACGGTGGGGCTGTGGGTGGTGGGGCAGTTCCAACGGCGGTTGCGGAACTGCCACTTGCATTCCTTCATGGCCGTGTGCAGGCCAGCTACGATGGCGTGGAGGATGCCAGGGTTCTGCCGAATCAGCCTGCGCTGGCGACGACTGAGCAGGGCCAGGCTGGGGTCCAGGACCAACTGCACATTCTTGGAGTTGGTAAGGAGGTTGGCTGAGGAGGCCACATTCACAATCCCCCTGCCAGAGAGAAAGAGAGCGAGAGACATAGAGAGAGAGAGAGAGAGAGAGAGAGAGAGAGAGAGAGAGAGGAAATAAAAAGGGCGAGATGAAGGAGGTTGGCGATAAGCTGCGTGTGTCTCACACCTCGTATGGAGTTGACCTTTACCGTCCCCTAAGCTGCTGGAGAAGCTTGGGGCCAATGGCCATTAAATTTCAGTCATTTGGAAATATATTCATACAGCGTTGCTTCCACTCATTAAAATATTCATTGTTGATTCCCCCTGAGTAAAAACAACATTACGAAATGTGGCACATATCAGCATGGCAGGGACTGAGAACTTGCTGTAAACAAAGTAATTGCCTAGTGGGAATTTGCTTATTAGCAAGGACAAAAACAATCAGCATGGCAAAAAATCATGGATCATGACTGCCCACAAAAATCATAAAAGAAGGAAACTGCTTGTTAACCTTGACCTCAGGGCTGTTACTGTTCTGTAATGGCATAATTATGCGTCATATAGGCTTACAGGACATAAGCTACGTGATGGACCTATTCCAATCTTCTAACAACTGTCTGATGGCCTTTTAATTAATTCCTGCGTCCTGTTTATTGTTCACACTTAACGCAATTGGCCTCACAGATGTGTTTGAAACTAGTTTTGCTTCAGGGCCTCCCAATCAAATCATATAAGATAAATTGTTAAAAAATAATAGTGTTTGTCAGATGGTCGGTAGGCCTGTGTCAAACTGTTAGAGCATGCGTTCAGGCGACGGGCCTACATGTATGTTTTGTGTATACTTTTTGCGAAACCATCTTGCTCCGTGACAAATTATATACTCCCTCCCTTGTTCTGTGATATTGAAAAAAATTGGAGCGATCAATAGGTTTAGTGAGACAGTGAATGTCAATCACCAATCGACGACTCTCCTCGCTTCGGGTTTCCTTAAAAGCACAGCAAAAACAACGAGGCTGAGTGGGTGGGAAGATGAATGAGGTTTTGCCACACACTTTACACATGTGGGCTCCCGGACAGTTTGTGGCTACTCTGTTTATTTCCAATCCAAGACTACTGCATCTCGAAAATCATAAAAACAATATTCCACACATTCTGGTTTATTAGATTATTAGTAATATAGGCTATAGACGTTGGCAAGATTTGGCAAGTGCACGCATACTTTTAGACACTTAAACGTACAATGAAGTGTTCAGCACATTACGAGAATATGACCCTCAATACGACCTGGAATGGAAATGCTTTCAGCCATGAAATAAATCCACATTTAATTTATCCCACATTGGACTGAAAAATGTTGTCTCGTGTTCAAGCCACACTGTCAAAATGACAGGGCGAGGGAGACAGAGAGGGGGAGAGCGAGCGCAGCCGCTGTAAATAAACACGGTCTTAACCTCTTTCTAAATATGGACTAAATAATAGGTTAAATATTAAACATATTCACATATGATTTAAATAGGCCTATCACTTCCCCGCGATTCATTAAGAGATTATCTGGAGCGCTTGTGATCAAGTTGATGTTCGAGTATTTTGTTAGTGTCTGATCACCTGTTAAAATCTTCATAAACTGATCTGTAGGCTAAAAGACATGCCAAAATGACATTGCTCAGGTAGCAAAATATTTTCGAAAAGGCTAGAATAAGCCACGTGTATGTGTAAGCTACTCGCAAACTACAAACAACAAACTCGCTAGCTATCACTCATTCCATCTCTGTGTCAACTACAACCCTACACATCTGAGAATGGTAGATTTAGCTCTACAGTCGCTTATGGACTATAAACTGTCTCGTACACAACATAACCAATGTCAGCTACTTGCACACACTAAATAGCCTATGGCATAGGCGTGCGTAAAACATGGGTATATGAAGGGGCCGTATGGAATGAATACATCACATATTGACTCACCACCATCGGCCACTATTGTTAACCGCTCCCGTGCCAGAAAGAGAGGAGACCAGCAGGATACAGGCGGCTTTAACCCCAAGGAGCAGTGCGAGTATACGCATGATATCTTAAAGAGGAGATGGAAATACAAAATGTAAATTATTTTCACAGAAGTCAAAACACGTAGGCCTGCTACAGTCAATTTTGTCAATCGTAGTAAATTGATAAAGTAACCTGTGGAGCCCTATCCAAAGTATCGTTAGGTACCCAAAACACGTAAAAACATCAGCAAGTGCAATTGAACTGTCACACACTGCCAGAAACATTTCGGAATAGACTATTGAGTTGTTTATTTCTATTTTCCGATTGACAATATGTGTATTCTTGGCAACCACTAGCCTTAGAACTAAATATTTCTTAAGACCCTCGCTTATAGTATAGTTAAGTTAAAAACTTACCACTCCACATTCCAAAAAAAAATCTTCAAACGAAGGAAATTGTCCGCATATGCAGAAAAAAATGATGAAATGCTTCAAAGCGCGTCAGTCAGAGAATCTTCGGCTCTAACCAAGGGTCCCAGGAGGGATGCTGCTGCTGCTGCTGCCGCTTCTCCTGTCTGCCTCTCTCTCTCTCCCTCTCTCTCTATCTCACTGATGCTCTGCACAAGGCATTGATCGCGTGGGATCGTCCTGTAGACTTGATCCCCTCGGTGACTGATAGGCGACACATTCTTCACTTATTGAGCGCAACAAGTGGAATAAAAAAGGGATTTGCTGCTCCCATCTCCCTCTGTTTTTTCCCTGCCGCTTTTGAATAGGATTGAAAGGAGGGATAGGTTAATTCTCCTCATAGGGCACAATGAATAAAGAAAACAAAAAATGGACAGAGGGATAGAGGAGAATGAGGAGGGAAAGAACAGGATCCACCATGCCAGTTGAACATATTACTCAGGAAGTCGTTCGTCAATCAGCTGAACAAAAATCCACTGATCTTCTATGGATAAATGAATTTGCTCTTTTCAGAAACCGTGATTCCGTCTTAGCTCTTCCACATTGGCTACAATGCATCAAGTGAATTTATCCCTCCAAGGAAATATGTGTGCATGGTTGTGGGTGTGCACACAGGATGTCGTTCCAATGCCTTGCGCGCAGTTGGTGTCTCGGCACAGTACAGTAACGGAGGAATATGAAACATCTAATCTGCCCTTTTTACCCGGAGTGGTTGGATTACTCCCTTAACCGCGTCTCCTCCCTCTTTCTCTAGCTAAAACCAATGTCTTTACGCATGCAAACGAATGACCAAATTTCTCTCATACCCTGTCCCAGTTTACACAGCGAAAACCTGACTTTTCTCCTCCATCTATTAAACATTAGATTATGTACCCTATAGGGTATTCTTGCCTGACTACCAGCAACTGCTACTACAGTCGTATGATAAACCTACACGAGAATACATTTATACTAAAACAGGATGTGTGGTTAGGGCGCGTAAAAGCATAAAAAAAATCTGTCAAGACGGTCCTTAATTCAAGTCCTTAATTAACTCGACTTTGTTTGGCTATGTTGGGATAAACTTGATACAAAGGAGAGAAATCCTGGTCTGATGATTGCTGAATTTACTATTTGCTTACTGCCTGAAGAGAACTGACAGTGAAGGGAAAAGAGAGCATAAAGTTAAAAAAAAAAAAAAAAAAAAGTTCCAACATCTGGACAGCAGACCTCCCTCGAACGCTGACTGTGGCCAGCGGAGCGATGGCACGGGCCACATCACGAATCAGCAATCTGAAATCTTTATCAAAAGACATCATGGACAATGTCTGTAGCCTATATTATAGTCCCCGAGCAAACATAAATGAGACTGGTAAATAAGTGATGTTACTAACACATGCGTTTCACATGCGTAACACTTTATGGGCTTGGTGGCATGTCCAATATCAGTTTCTTCCCTAGTTCATAAGAAGCATATGTCATCCAAAAATGATAGTACTCCTTTGGTCTCTGTTTTTCTCCCCAGCTCCACACACACACACACACACACACACACACACACACACACACACAAGCGGTTTTACGTCTTCAGGTTTTCAGAAGGTTTAAGGCAAATGGCTAAGGAAGTGTTCTTTTGTTAGGGGCCTTTAATGACTGCCATCCTACGCTTACTCCCAGCTCTTGAGGGTGCTGGTTTCCTGAAGCAGTCAAGCGACGCAGAGCAGATTAGAGAGGCAATCCGGTTAAAGAGATGCCTTTTATATACAAATCAACTTCAAATCACTTTTTAAGCCACTTAGATATACACGCCAAGGCAAAATGCTAATGCACTTTTCATTGCCACATCTAAGAAAAAGGGCATGGCGGAGATTAAATGAAGAATTGCTTGTCAGATAAGCTATTTTATGCAAGCACTTACACAAGGCTTTAACTTAATTTTATGACACGTTGGCCAAATGGATCATAATAACTCTGACACATTTGAATAAATATAAATAAAATTAGATTTCGATATTCTAAGCCTAATGCAAAGCTAGTCTTAAAAGATCAAAGCTTGGCAATTTGGCCCAATCTCGCGGTAGTGAGCTAATTCACCTGCGTGAGGCTCTCCAAATTGGCAGTCGTCAGTTCGTTGTGTGTGCCATAAGAATAATAGTTATGAATAGAAATTCAGAGAAATTTTGAATAAAGTATCCGATTTATTGTTTTTGGGAAACTTTGAACGGAGAGGGAAAATTACAATTTTGAGTCAATTAATGGAAAGGCGATAGGCTACTAAGCTACATCAGGTCAGAAACTTGTTTAGAGGTTTCAAAAATGAGAAATCAACAGAGGGTGCAAGTATGATAACAGAACAGAAAATACAACCCGCTACAATGGTCTTCATAAGTTAAAAGAAATATGAAAAAACAAACAAACAAGAAAAAAAAAAACAGGCTCCTGTAAAACACCACTTTATGGTCATCTGATTACAGTCTTAAGATAGCCTATATGTGGTGGCTATTTAGCACTTCACAGATATGCAAACTGGACACCCCTACCTGTAGCCACTTGGATAGAGGGAGGGTTTCGCTGTTGTGAGGGTGCGGGAGAACACACATATTGTTCTTGCGAAGCAAGAGGAGCTGCACGCTTGCCTTCTGCCGGCTCCCTGTTGTTCGAGGGGAGAAAAAACGAAAACGTGCCTACCATCAAACAACGGGGTTTTACTGTCAATCAGATTTAGAAGACAAAAAAGGGCTATCCCAGTAGCCTACTATTTGGTTAAAAAAAAAACTATAGGGTAAGGTATTTACTTACTTCTGCTGCTACATGCATGGTGTGCACAGCCCTGATGTCTGCAAAAGGCGAATAGTCTTGACTGAAGCGTTGACAAGTGTGATATTGAGAGGTTTATCAGTTAATTGGGCATAGCATTGTGTAATTGATGGTTGCACTCTATCATTAGTTTGAAAGCAACCGCTCGAGGCGGTAGGATATTTTCCCCTCCCTCGTTTCATCCCCCTCCTCCTCACTGTCATACGCTCGTCCCAGCCTACACAGCCCGCCCGGGCTCGAACTTCACTCTGTGCTCTCAAGAAGCGACCATAGATGTTCTGTCTGTCTGATTCATAGTAATTATCGATTACCACACCGGTGTTTTAATGTCACGCCCAGATAAGTGCTTATCGCCATGGATTTGCCACATAACCGCCGTTTGGAACGCATCTTGATTTTTGCTGCAACAGTTCTGTCACCTGCCTTCACGTAAGTAGGCTTATCAATGTGGACTACTGTGTACTTCTCCATTATTAAACATGGACAGTGATGTGGGTCAAGATTAATAATGCCACATTTCATTACATATTTTCTGACTTTTAGCTAAGTGTTTTTTGGAGAATCTAGAGACACTACAGGTAGCCTAACACAATACAATTGGACAACGGCACTCCGAGCTAACCACAGTAATTTCATTTCCAGCACTTATGCCCCCTTTCTCTGTACATTGATGTTCATTCACAGCCATCATGATATTAATCATTAATGTGATGCGCAAACTAATAGTTTACCAAAGTGCACATGCTAAGCTCTCTCTCTCTCTCTCTCTCTCTCTCTCTCTCTCTCTCTCTCTCTCACACACACACACACACACACACACACACACACACACACACACACACACACACACGCTTAATGAAAACCATCAGCCCTGAATGTATCGGGAAACAGGATGATTAAGGACATGCTGGTCTCTTTCCTCACCCCGAGAAGTACTGGTGGACATAAAGTTTATCAATGTATTGGACTTCTTTTGATATCACACTTTTTTTTTTCTAAAGGGCCTCTTCTCTGATTTTTATGTTATTGTTCAGCTAAAAACTACAAATTCTGTTGCCAGGGAAGTGATGAGAACCAGAGATTTGGAATGCCCCAAAGCTTTGTTTTCACTGTCTCTTTTAGGGTCATGACCCTTATTTAAGTGTCCAAGGGATAGTGATAAAAGGACACCAAAATTATTGTTAGTAATTGTGATGCTGGCGATCACTTCGCTCATGTAATCTCCCATAACAACTGAAGGCACATGGATAAAAATCCAGGGGATTTGTTTTCCAAGTTTTTCTCTTTTTTTTTCCTGCCCCTCTACTGTGAGAACACATCATTCACTGTTCCTCACAAGCATGCAGCAAGTCTTGGCGAGGAAATTTGAGCTTTTGACATGACTTATTGCAAATTTTCTAAGTAATTTATTGAATTAGACTGCACAGAAGAACAAAAGTTATACAAAATATCTGTTTAGTTAGATAGGATACACTGTATTTTAAATTTATCATTCAGATTGACATGCTCACCACATGTTTTGGGAATGGCATCAATAATGACAATATTGATTCAACAGAAAGTTGAATTTACAGTAATCTCGCCAATCCAGTATATAACTTCCACCCTCCTCTGTGTCTTGATAGACTCCACACTCTAGTGTTTTTTAAATTGTGTAAATCATATATTGGTGCATCAGTTACAAACAGTAAAAGAATAACACCATCAAACACATTGTTTGTTCTTAAGTTCTGGCTTGTGTGATAACCCTCCTGCTACACTGCTCCTGCCACCCCCATCAGGGTCCTGTGTAATGACATCCTTGGCCTGAAGATGGCAGGAGAGCCGGTGCTCACCCCCAACGCTGTGTGCCTGCGCCTGGCCGGCCTGAGCAAGCGGCAGATGCGCCTGTGCATGCGCAGCCCCGACGTCACCGCCTCAGCTTTGCAGGGCATACAGGTGGCCATCCACGAGTGCCAGCACCAACTCCGCGACCAGCGCTGGAACTGTTCATCTCTGGAGACCCACGGCAAGCTCCCCCTCCACAGTGCCATCCTCAACCGGGGTGAGTCAGTCTAGAGTACCAGGCAAGAAGTAACTGGAACCATCACTGTCACTTCCATGTAATGGGAAGCATGCATTGATGGTTTTTGCGCAACTGCTAAATAGATGCCAGACGGTGGCGGTGGGAGTGTGTATGTGTGTGTGTGTGTGTGTGTGTGTGTGCGTGTTTTCATGACTGGAAGCATATTCAACACATCACGGGACTGAGATGGAGCGATGAGGCAGAGTAATGTTGTGTGAGAAAGAGAGCTCACATGGATCATTGCATCCGCCAAGGTTCCCTGTGGTGCCGTAATTCCTGTGGCGGGATGAGCTGCTTTTATTGTCTGTGTGTGTTTGTGTATGTGTGTGTGTGTATGTAGGTGTTTGTGTGTCTGTAGGTGTTTGTGTGTGTCTGGGTGTGCACTGACTTTCTAACATCCAGGTGTTCTCCCATGTAGGTTTCCGTGAGAGTGCCTTCACCCTGTCCCTACTGGCGGCTGGCGTGGCACACTCAGTGGCGTCAGCGTGTAGCATGGGCAAGCTCCGCGGCTGTGGCTGTGAGGCCAAGCGGCGTCTTGACGACGACAAGATCCGCCTGAAGCTCACGCAGCTCCAGCTCCAGACCCTGCAGCGGGGGGCTGGCGTGAGCATGGGAGCAGCAGGAGGACACTCTCCTCCTGTGTACAGTCCACCAAACCACCAGGGGGCGGCGTCGGCAGCATCTGTCTCTGCCCTGCACGCTGCCCACCCCTCCACCCTCCTGAAGCCTCTGCCCGAAGACGTGGCCTCGCTGCAGGATACCTGGGAGTGGGGCGGTTGCAGTCACGACGCCCGTTTCGGGGTGCGTTTTTCCAGAGACTGGCTGGATTCGCGGGGCTCCCCGAGGGACATCCACGCCCGGATGAGGATCCACAACAGCCGCGTTGGCCGACAGGTGTGAGAAAGAAAGCACAATGGGCTTAGTTAGGGATTCTTTAAAGTGTGTTTCAGTCTGACATGAAAACTGGGTGGGTCATGGCTTAGCGGGCTAGAGCGTCATACCATTTGAGTCTGACCTAAAGTCATTTCCCTATCCTCCCCCATCTATTTTTCTACTTTTTTTCTACTTTTTTCCTGTCACTCTCTTCACTGCCTATCAATTAAAGGCAAAAAGCCCTAAAAAAAAGACATGAAAACAAAGTTTTTCACACAGATCACATACACACAGATCGCATTTCTGTTTTTAATCTGTCACGCCAAGTATTTTTTTTAATTCCAATTCATGGTGGGCCTATAAAGTCAGGCAGCAAGTGACACATCTACGAGATGTGCATAATTGATGCTGAGTGTTTGGATAGCATTCATGGTTGTTGTGTCTTTTAAGTGTTGTTGTTATCTTTCAGTGCTTGTCATGCAAAATTAGTCAGCACTGAACTGATTTGCCACTCTGCCTGTGGGGTTGTGTTTTAAGGCCAAACTGCCATGTCTCTCTGCACAGATAGTCACTGACAACATGAAGAGGAAGTGCAAATGCCACGGCACGTCGGGGAGCTGCCAGTTCAAGACCTGCTGGTACGTCTCGCCAGAATTCCGTCTGGTTGGCTCTCTGCTGAGGGAGAAATTCCTCTCAGCCGTGTTCATCAACTCCCAGAACAAGAACAGCGGCGTGTTTAACCCACGCATCGTGGCGGCCACCACAGGTTCCGGCAACAGCGCCGCCGCCACCGCTGGCAGTGGGTCCAACCTCAGCAGCGGACGGAGACGCACGCTCTCGCGCGAGCTGGTCTACTTCGAGAAGTCTCCGGACTTTTGCGAGCCGGACCCGAGCGTGGACTCGCCGGGCACGCACGGGCGAATATGCAACAAGAGCAGCCCTGGGATGGACGGCTGCGACTCGCTGTGCTGCGGCCGCGGCCACAACATCCTCAAGCAGACGCGCAGCGAGCGCTGCCACTGCCGCTTCCACTGGTGCTGCTACGTGCTGTGCGAGGAGTGTCGCGTCACTGATTGGGTCAACGTCTGCAAGTGATGGCAGACGGGCAAGACGAGAGACCTCCAAGAATCAGCAGCACTGTCCGGGGGGGGTAAAGGGGGTGAGTCGGGGGATCCGGGTGTGCCCATGTGCCCCTTTCTGACGCTGGGTGCACTCCCCCCCCACCCAGACGTCTCTCATCCCCTGACTTCTGAGTTTATTTGAGACGGAGAGGGTGTACGATCCCTCCCGTGTTACTCTCTCTCCCCCCAGTATCTGTTTATTCGTCTCGCCGCTTGTTTTATCCCATCATCTGGGATCCATTTTCTTTGTGTTGCTCTTGTTATTCTGGAAATGCCAAGTCAGAGATTGAGGAGGGGGTGACTCATGTCATTTGTCTTTCTCTTCGCCTGTTTGGACTTGAGCTTTTCAGCCATGAAAATGCCCCAAAAGCCATCTGCATTCTTCTCCAAAACAAGGAACAACAGCAGGAACAGATTATTATTTTTAACAGAGCGGCCACCACCAGTGAGTTTTTCGGGTCCTGTGTGTACATATGTGAAAACGTATACTCATAACATTTTTTTCTGCTTCAGCAATTTCTGCAACCATTTATGAGAGCAAATAATTATGCCCAAACATGTCTTTTTGGATGGTGAAGAACTGATGCCATTCTCTTCATTTTGCTGAAGGCCAACTGTGTGGCAGTGGACAATGGATATACCTTGCCAAATGACTTAAATGGAGCAAGTGAACCTTGCAGGACCATTATAAAAATGGATATGCCACCCCAGCATGAACTTTTAACAGTGAGAGCTGAAACTTTGGACTTGCCTTGCACAGCGAGACAGAATATGAAGGAAGCTCTCATGCTTCTTGGAGGGTTCTGTACCCACATCAAATTAAAAACAGATACATATTGTTCCATGGGGGGGTGGGACGACTGCTGGATCATAGGGAATGCCAGAAGTTAATGCAATGATGGAGGACTTTTAATCTCCCTAATGCTGTGTCAAATTGCATTTAGGGAATTGCAAAAGTGGTAACAATCATATTCCATTTTTCCCTCCAGAGTTTTATAAGTGAATTTGCATAATTATATTGTCTATACAACTGTTCTGTTTAAGTTGTTGCTACTTGGACTGTATGCAAGATAACAAACTGTATGTACAGTATGCATGTGTGTGTGTGTGTGTGTGTGTCTGTGTGTGTGTGTGTGTGTGTGTGTGCATGACTGTGTGTATGAACTCTTAACCAAAACCTACATAAAAAAAGCTTTTTTAGACACAATTTCACAAATGACTTGCATTTGACATACAGACACATGCACTGCACAATAAGAAACAAACATAAAGGCTGTAATGCAGAGGGGGGAAATGGGGGGGTGGGGGTGGGGGGTAATATGGCTTTGACAGATGTGCGCTAAAGACGGGTGCCTTTTTTTTTGGGAAGGGATAGCCAGGCGAGGGGCTACTGTTTCCGGCAGGCCTTTGGGTTGCTCTCTGCGGAGACGGTGGGTGATTATGCCAGCCTTTTGTGGTATGCTGCTGGGAGGGGATCAGCTGCACAGCACACACGGCCAGTGCAAGACCAAGCGCCATGTGTTGACGAGAACGCCTTGTCCTTTGCCGTGTGTGCAGCTGCTAGTGGCACAGACTGAGGCCAGTGTGTGTTCAGCGTCAGAGTCTTTTAGGCGACCCGCTTCATTAGCACAATGCTAACATCTATACTGGGCTGGAGCGTGCTAGCGTGTCCTTTCAGATGCACACAGCCTCCAGACTATGTCACACACACTTTCTGGCTGCAGTGGGCCAGCCAGGTGTCCGTTAATGTCCTCTGTGGCAGCGTGCGCTAAGGGAAGTGCCTCCATAGAGGAATGTAAAAGGATGACTGTCCCAGTGCTTGGGCTCAGCTTGCCCCTCATAGTGTTCAGGCAGACAATAAAGGATACGAGAAAGAGAGAGAGAGAGAGAGAGAGAGAGACTGGTGTGGAATGATAAAGTGCTGGATCTCTGGTTTGCATTTCTTCATTCCTTTATCATTTCACCCTGGAGCTGCTGCAAAAGGGAATTTCCTGTCGCTGTTTCTCCCATGTGTGAGACAGAGAGATTGGACAACCTCTCTTTCCCTCCCTCTCTCTCCCTCCCTCTCCATCTCTCTCTCTCCCTCTCTCTGTCTCTTTCTCCCTCTCTTTCCCTGTCTCCCTCCCTCTCCTCCCCTGTCAGTGCTATGCCACTGACACATACAGAGCAACTCACAGCCTGCCTCTAGAGTAATGACAACCAGACATCGCAAAATTAAAGGGGGTGAATGGGGATGATGGAGGTTGGAATTCTGGTTGTGTATAGATGTGGTTATTTGTTTAGATATCACACTTTAAATCATGGATGGATGAAAATGATAAGACAGGCAGAGACAGACTGATTTTCGATAGACAGACAGAGAGACAGATAGATAGATACATAGACAGATAGATAGATAGATAGATAGATGTAAGACACTGGGCTCTGCACGGCTATGCACATATTCATAATTTACTGTATATGCTTTCTTCAAAACAAAAGGCGAAAAAAGTAAACCATTTGGAAACATCTGCTTCTGGTCTCCCCTTTCAGCCGTCCCTCCATTTTTGATGTGGGACAGGGAGAAACAGAGAAAGGGAGAGAAAACACAAGGAGCCAGCTACCCAGAACATCAAAGCCCTTCCCGCAATGTGCAAGCCCTCATTAGTTCTGCAAGCATAACCAACCCGACTTGTGATTGTGTTTGCTGGGGTTCAGTTTGGCATGCACTTCAGAGGAAGGGCTCCTTTAAATTATAACTCCCGCTCCCACCCCTCTTCAAGTCCTCCTGCCGCCACCCCTACCCACTGTAACCCCCCAGTAACCCCCGCAAGGTCCCAACACACACAAACACGCCACGCCCCCCCCCCCCCCCCTCTCTCTCTCTCTTGCCACTCCACCCCGTAATCTGGTGTGCAGCTGCAAACATCTGCTCCGCTCCCTCTCTCCCGGGCCTCGACCGCTGAATTGATAAACACATCTATCACGAAGCCACTGACAGCCGGTGGGGCATACGAGGCGACACAGGGAGAGCCACTTCTGACGCATCGCTGCAATGTTTCTGCAAGCGCCTGAGACACTGGCGACACCAGATGAAGTCTCTGATAATAGTTAAACATGCTGTGGATATTCATGAGCTTCTGACAAAAGTCAGGCAAAATTTTGGTTTGAGAATAATCATTGACAGGGAGAAACAAACATGGACTGACAAAAACAAGAAAAAGTATGTATAAGGGAACAGCTGCTGGCTTTGTCTTTTATGAATTAACATTGCAAACTGAAACCCCATCTTACAATGTGCATGGTGCAGACCAAAAAAATGTCTATCTTCACTTGAGCTATTACCAGCCTAAAGCAGTCTGTCTATGGCCACTGTTTGCAATCAAATAACAAACACTAATCGTAAGTCAACAAAGTATCCCACACATGTCCTTGTGTCATTTCCTTTGCAAAGTAAATCAGTTTTAATCCCAATTCTCTATTGTTTTTCAACACTGTCCCCAGACACACTTTAGGCTGCCAAATCTGGTTATTTGGCACATCTCGCAGGTTACTTATTCATGAAGTCTGTTCTTGGTTGAATAATTCATTACAATATGTGTAGCCTATGTGTCCAACTCTGTCCCTCTGTTATTTCAAACTGACTGTTGGTTTTAGGAAGAATAGAAATGCTCCCTAGTGTTGATGTTTGTGACATTTGCTGCTATGCCTGAATCACTCAGTGAACTGCCTGTGACTTTCCATCAAGTTTTCTCATGGAGAAAGAGAGAGGGGTGGAGAACAAAAGCTGGATTCTTCGCATTCATTTTAATTGATATTCTCCGGTAAACTGCTATCAAATTAAGAAAAAGAACAGTAAAATCTGGTACCCACCTCCGCCTTCACTTTCCAGCTGTGGGATTGCAGTAGCACACTATCGCGAGAGTCTCGAGTCACCACACATAGGCTATGAACCAATCTTTACTACGTTCATCGCGAGAACAGACGGTGGTGCTCATCCAGAGGTGTCGTGAGAGGTGAGCTCAGGGAGGTAAGTCGACTGGCTCAAGATGGACAAATATTGAAGTGTGATGGGCAGGATGAGGGTACATGTACAGGTTGTAAAATAATTAACTATTCATTTTTGAACACGGAACATGTGCAAGTAATGCAAGATGTCCTTGTTTAGCAAATGACACGTCCTCGTAGCCTAGGCTACAATGTCGTGACTAGTGGGAAGGTGAGGAGGATATTGCCTTAAAACCTCATTTCATGAAGAAGGCTACCTAAATTCGTGCGTGGTTATTAACCTGTTAATTGAGAATTAATGTAGCCTAGACTAGATCTCTGAATTAGCCTACCACACATGCTCCCCGCATTCCGCAATCATGGGTTGCCTAGGAAGAAAACTTGCAGCATCCATGGATACTTCGTTGCGAACTGTCACCTTAACCATTCTCCTTCTCTCACATGACAGTAGGCTATGCAAATGTGATAAATGACAGCGTGAAAGTAGCCAATTCCGTTATGTCGCAGAGATGCAGGCAGGTCTTCTTAGGTGAACTGCTTACTTGGAGTAGCCTACATTCCCACTTTCCTTGAAGGTGCTATAACGAGCTGTTAATGTCCTAGTAGCAGCAAATAGCCTGTTGTGACCTACGCTCTTGCGGTTTAGGCCTATTTACTTACACTCACACTGTGGTTCGCTCTGCTGAGTGTTCCCTTGGAGGTGGATCAAATAGTGCTAAATGCAACGAGCGGAAAATTAAACATCTGATGAATCCAAGTTGGCCCAAAAAAAAAAAAAAAATCCAGTGTTTCAGCTTGTCAATTTCTGTCAGGCTTTTGGCTTTAAAGGTTGTCTTTTAATGAAATGCATCATTGAGTTGAATCACATAGTGATTCTAGGATTTTTTTGTTTGCACAGGCACAAATAATCCTGGTAATTTTGTCTCTGTTTTGTCATCATAGCATTATATTACTCTTTTCACTGTGATCCATTTATTCTATTGATCTTTCACCATGATTCTGCAATTATCTCATTTCCTAAATGCACAATGACAACATTATTACAATGTAATATACATAATGGGTTTGCACTGCACATTCATTCCCTAGACCCTAACCTCAACAACAATTTTAGGCAAACAAAACGAATACCACAGATAGCAGAGCTAATTCCGCCTTACTGTCCTTCAGTCTCATTGCAGACAGAGCCAGAGCCAGTGAACATGGGCAACATTTTTGGCAACCTTTTGAAGAGCCTCATTGGCAAGAAGGAGATGAGGATCCTGATGGTTGGCCTGGACGCAGCTGGCAAAACAACAATATTATACAAACTTAAGCTGGGCGAAATAGTGACAACCATTCCTACCATTGGTACGGATTCTTAAAGAGCTTCCAGTTCAGTACATGCATTCACTTGTATGGTCAGTTTATGTGGGCGGCATGCATAAATCATGTCAAATGTTACTGTCTTGTAAAGGTTATGTGTTGAAGTCTACTGTATGAAGAAGACTGTAGGCAATATGTGTTAGAGTGAAAGGTAATTTCTGGGTGTGGTTGTAGACATTAATGTCATCACCTCCTTCTATTGCCTTCATCATTACTTAGGGTTTAATGTTGAAACAGTGGAATACAAAAACATCAGCTTTACAGTGTGGGATGTTGGTGGCCAGGACAAAATCAGGCCCTTATGGAGACACTACTTTCAGAACACACAGGGTAAGTGCAACTGATTTCACCTGTCCACGTGACATCTAAACATAATACTGCCAAAGACTAAAGGCCAATGCAGACTGAAGATCCGCGACGAGATGAGGAGTTGCGGCAGTTTGAATCAATTGCCGCAGGTTGTTGCAAGCTGTCGCAAAAGATTCAACATGTCAAATCGCAGTTTTAGAACATTGCTGGTTTTTAAAACGTCGCAGACCATCTCGTCAGTGATCTTTGGTCTGTAGCCACCTTAAGACTATGACTATGACATGAGTTGACCGATGATGACCCTACCATGTCCATTGCAATCAGTCACATCTTATTGAAATGTGAATGCTGCATTAACTTTAAGACTCCAACACTTGCCACATGAGATAAATCTGTCATTTCATCAAATGTCCCACAGTTCTGTTTAGTTTATTACTGTTGGAGTATGACCACCATGACATGTAATGTGCTTGTTTATCACTTGTCAGTGGTCCATAATTTCTCAAATCTTTTGCAGTCTTAGATGAGTTATGGCGAAGAACTCTATAAACTGGCTTCATTTTAAGTTCATTCAGCTGTCATGATAGCCTGTCAAGGGAATTAGTGACAATTCAGAAGGGATGGAGTGTAGGGTTTCACTCAGATGTGTGCGGCCCTGTCGGATGTGGTTCTCCGTAGGTCTGATTTTCGTTGTGGACAGCAATGATCGTGAGCGGGTGAACGAGGCTCGCGAGGAGTTAATGCGGATGCTTGCAGAGGATGAGCTCCGCGACGCTGTGCTTCTGGTCTTCGCCAATAAACAGGCAAGAAAGCTCCACTTTGTCTAACTGTCTGCGTCCAAGCTCTGCAAGAGTGATCCAGACTGTCTGTGAATGGGACACTAGCGTTGCCAGAAATGACTTTTTTTAACATCAAACATAATTCTTTTTCCTATTTGAGCTGTTGTTGTCTTTACTTCCAGATTTTGTTTTATTTTTCTTTCGTTCTCTCTCTCTCACTCTCTTACTCTTGCTCTACAGGACCTGCCGAATGCCATGAATGCCGCTGAGCTCACTGACAAGCTTGGCCTTCACTCCCTACGCCACCGTAACTGGTACATCCAGGCCACTTGTGCCACTAGTGGGGATGGGCTATACGAGGGACTGGACTGGCTGGCCAACCAGCTCAAGAAGAAGTGAAGAAGTGAAGCCCCCTAGCCAGGCTGGAAGTGCAGTTATAGGAGACCTCCCGTATCGGAGCTTCAGCAAAGAAGTAGTTCCTGGTGGGGAGTTTCCTTTGCTCTCTTGGCAGGGTGAGATGCGGGGGTAGGGTGGGGGTTGAGGGGGTGTCATTGACCCTCTTCACTCGTCTCTTAACCTCCTCCTCTCCTTTTGTGCTCAGCTCACTTGTTTATACATCATTATCTGTATCTGAGGTCTTGTGCAAAGGAGCCGTTAGGACCATAAGATGTTCTGTGGTGTTTGTGACACTTACTTTTGTACAGAGTTTGAATCAAAGAAGCCAGACTCTCATCGTTGGCTGCAGTGAGTTATGCAATTCTGGCCAGTTTGATTACATTAAAACATTTTTAGATCAGCCACCAATTTGACAGGAAAGCCATAATGGATTGTGAAAGGAAATATATTAACAGGGCTTCCATCAATCAGCCAAACTTTTTTTTACCATAACAAATTAATCATGATTGTTGTGCAATATATAAGTGATTAATTATACGTCTGAATATTTCCTGTTTCTGGTATATGGTTAAATACACTCTAACTTTATCTTGTGTCCCACTATATTTAATTAGATTTTCCCCTTTGAAAAGACCCTTCAGCAAATTTGCTTCTCCTCTAAACTTAAGAACCCCATTGCTGAGGTTTTTTTAGGAGATGAGTTGTGGTCTGAGATATTCCACAAATGCTTGAATGCTCTCCAACATCATTGCAAATTTTTTTTTTTACGATGGCTACAGTCGTGTGTTGGGAATGTTGTTATGTACACTACTCGTGTTTGCCTGCTTTGGAAACGTAAGGATAAATATTGGCAGCGGGTACCAGCAAGTAGATGTGCATTCTCTTGTATCGGGTGGGTTGATGGTTCAATACACATTTTGATTTTGATAAATACGCCGACTACTTATTTTAAGACAGTACACTATTCATTCGATCCAAATAGCATCATTAAAAGAAGTTCTTATAAACACAAGGCACCAGTTTCAAGCTTAGGGCATGGCAGCTGACGTCTGCATTTATATGGTGAGAGACTGAACCCTTAAGTGAAGTTTTGAGATGCAAGGTACATTGATGTCTGCTTCTCTGCCTATGTTGCATGGGATCTAGCGTGTTGCATTTTACACTGCTGTTGCAATGGCATATTCTATTGTATAGATATTGATTTTTATATTTCAGTCGGGGTATATGTATGGTATGTTTCCTCTGAATTAATGTAAAATATACAGTACACTACAGTAAGTAGGCCCTACCTTGTCTTAAAGAGTATCAGAGCAAAATCTTCATCTGAATAATTTCTTATTCTCAAACTAAGGATCAACTATATATTAATCTAATATAGATCATAGACATATATATCTATAGATATATAAAAACTATATATCATAAATAACGACTGGTTGGAATTAATTGTTTCTGTCTATTGATATTTTGTGCTACCTCTCCCATGTTTTTTTTTTTTTTTTATTTATTTTTTTTTATTTTACAGTGATGTGCAACCAATTGACTGTGTCCATCATTGTCATACTTTTTTGCTTCCTTACTCTCAAAATGAAGAGTTGTAGAGTTTGTACTGTACTGTATGTAGTATGTGTGTTTCTCTGGAATGGTCTATGGCAATACCACTGTTATTATTATAGCTCTGTGGACATTCCTGAGACTGCATGGGAAAATAAAAAGAATATTTCCCTCCAGAATTTACAGATGCTTTTGATAATCTCTATTTTTTTCCCCCTAGGGCCTTGTTGTAATATCTGTTATTTAGAGTGACTGATAAGATTTAATTGGTCACACACTTCTGATTTACTCAAAAACTGTGATTGTCAAGTCATTAGAGTGTTGATTTGTGGTGTATTTTACAAGTAGAGGGATATGTTTGCTTGGACAAAGCAGACTAAGAGACCACTGACACTCTTGGAATCACATAACATCTGAGTGTTTATCATTGTTTATCATCACAAATAAAGCTTATTTTACAAAAACATTAATTCAATGAAATTATATGACAAACGAAACTCAGTGCTACAAATCATTTTCTTCTCTTCAGAGATTCCAAGATTAGGATTAATATTGAAATTTAAAGGTAGCATGCGTTTGGGTTAGGCTCATTGAAATACCGAAACCAAAATCTAAAAAAAATAATAATACTTTACTGTATGCACCAAATAAAGATTTTATGTATGAACAGTCATTCAAGCTTTGTGTTGTTTATTCATGACAGGCCCAGAAGCAGTTATGTGTTTGAGAATGCAATTTGAGATGTGGATGGTTTCTCTCCAAGGTTCTCTTGAGAAAAGAAACATTATAAGTGTGTAATTATAGAATTTGTCTGTATACCACTGGTAACAACATGGTGTGTAACCACAGAACGTTATGTTTTTTTTTATTATTATTCATGTTTGCACAAATAGACATACGGTAATCGTACCTCATAATTGTACAGTCAAGGCTATCCAGGGCCTTCATAAACACTTTCATTTAAGGGGTAGATTTACTTAGGCTGCCACTGATTAAGGTTAAAACTTTGAAAGAACTTTTAAAGTGGGAAAGCCTTTCCAGAGAGGTGGCCACATCCCTCAGACACACACACACACACTTTCAACCTGTTTCTGCTTGCGCTGTGTGTCTCTAGGGACCTGACAGCAGTATGTGGGTCAGGAGTGCTCCCTGGGCTGCCAGCCCCCGTGGCCCCCTGCAGGCCGGCTACAATAGCGTCACCGCGGCGGGTGCCATAGCTGGGATTCCCTGCCGTAACCGAGGCGTCCTCACCCAGGGCACAGACACAGTGGCAGCGGCGCTGCAATCAATTCATCAATCTTATGAAGACTGCTGCTGAAGCCAGAAGCCCCCACCTCCCACTCCCCCCTCCTCCACTAACTCCAACCCCAGGGCCGTGGCCAGGGCCACCATGGCAGATGTGGGGGCCGATCGGGAGAAATCCGCAATTTCCCACACCCCCCTTGGATCCAGGAACTGAATATGTCACCGCAGTCAACATAAGTTCAGGATGGGGTGGGGGCATGCTGCTGGTGGTGGTGGGGTGATTCAAGTATGATTCATTGTATGGTGTCATTACAGGACACACTTAAAGAAAACATCTGGTTTCCATAGCATCACTCCTTTTCAGTATTATCATTTATCAAAGAGAAGAGTATGGTTTTACATATGATTGAATATAAGAAATATCTTTAACTAACCTTCTGACTCTAGACAGAATATTCTGAGGACACTAGAATATGACAGGTAGATTGTTCCCAACGTCTCCTTAAAAAAAAGTGCACTCAAAGGATGGCTATGAGTAACAATCTGTGTACTCCTTCCATCCTGAGCAACACATTGTATTGTGGAAGGACATATCAGTGAGCCTGTGTTGCCACCTGCTGGCCATAAGGCCACAAATGTTAAACCGCAGCCTGGAAGAAAAGGCCACTCTAGAGCCGAGTTTCTCACACACCTTTCTTTTTTCTTGTTTTTGTCATTTCTATGAACAATGTGTCAGTACAGTTTGATTTTTTTGTTGTTGCACTAGATAGGTAAAATAGACATTTGTTTGGTTTCTTTTTTTTTTGTCTGTGCACAAAAAGGGAAACTTTGGACACCAAACAAGTTACACATTTGTGAGAGGAGCTGGAATCGAATGTGTGCATGTTTCTCTCTCTCTCTCTCTCTCTCTCTCTCTCTCTCTCTCTCTCTCTCTCTCTCTCTCTGTGTCTCTCTCTCTCTCTCTCTCTCTCTCTCTCTCTGTGTGTGTGTGTGTGTGTGTACTGCACAATACCCACCTTTTCTACTACTACCTCTAATCTAAATGTAGGGAAATATGGCCTTATTGCAGTATAAATATAAGGAGTGCTAGACAAAAAAAACACATGAGGAGAAACAGTCTGCACACCATAATAATGCTTTAAGACTTTGAAGACTAGTAATTTCATAGGACAGGGCCACTCACCATACTTGAACTAATGGCCCTAATGTCAAGTTTGACATTCAAGTACACATAAGTATCATCTACTCAGAATACGAAAAATGGAAAATAATATCCATTAGTCCCCTTCTGTTTTAAATAATTTGAAAATTTCCCATGTTAATGTTTCTTCCAGTCTAATTTCCCCTCTATTTTCCACACACACTGAATATCAGTCATCCCAGCCTCTTCTCTGTGTGTAGGTTTAGTGGTACTTCAAAGACAGTGTTGGGCAAGTCACTGCAAAACTGTAATGCGTTATTTATTACTTGTTACTGACATCTTAAAGTAGTCCCTTACATTACAATATTAGTGTTTTGAAAATGTAAGGCGTTACATTACCGTTGCATTACATTTAAGTTACTCTTCGGGGCCCCCTGTAGACTATGACCTTCATTAGTTTGTTATAAATGTTGAGAATGGCTATCGGAGACTGTACATTTCTACATTAAGTTCAGCACAGCCAATGTTTTACCCTTGCTGACCTCAGTGATTTTTGGCGAATTTGTATGAAGGAAAAAATCACCACTTCATTCCAAGTTAATAATGCATTGTAGCCTAACTTGAGTTACTGACAATTGTACCGAGGGAAATATTACCAGGCTTTTTTCTGTAATGCCTTACATTACCAAGTTACCACAAAAAGCAATGCATTACAGTAATAATTAGTTACTTTTGTAACTCGTTACTCCTAACACTGTTCAAAGACAGAAAAAAGTTTTCTATCCCTGGTCTATCTGCATTATGAATTAGGGACAGAAGATACGATTATTTCTTACATTACAATAAATAAATAAATAAATAAATAAATAAAATGTATTCATCAGTAATGTCCACATAGCCATTAAAGTATAGACCAAGCTTTCAATACTATGCATTAGGTATGCGCAAATAAAATGTGGATTTAAAAGTTGCAGATGTTTGGTATTCTGCTAGAGAAGATAATCTTTCTATTAAAACCATGCAAACAAAGAACAAAAACAGAACATCTTGACCTCTGCCCTTGCTCCTGTATTGACAGGGAGGTGGAAACTGTGAACTTGATACTTCAATGTGACGAAACATTCAGATAAAAGTCAGAAAATAATAAAAGACAGACATAAAGGAATTTGTCTTTTTGTATTTAGAAAGCTTAAAGTTACTTTAAAGTTTCAAGAATAAGTCTTGTCAGAGAGTGCTACATCTATCTTAGTATTTGGCTAGCCAACTGTTCTTAGCATCCAATGAAAACCAACTTTATTGTTCACAGAACTGTAGACAGTGTCGCTCCGCGGATGGATTGAAATGGCACAGCTGCACTACGAGTCCTTATGTCAGAATATTTTTAGATTTCGCATTTTCAGATCAATGTTTTTAACTCCATGAAAACGTACTGGGCAATTACCAGTTTTCCTGTATATTCATAAGAAGTAACGTAAGATAAACAGTTAATAACAAATAGCCTACTCGCTGATCAGAAACAGGCCGCTTTCAGCCTGGGGTTTTCGTAGGAATTCCCACCGCCATGGAACTCTTGGCCTTGGCGCAGATTATGACTATTCACAATCGGTAAGAGCTGAATTAGCTGTGCCTTGAGATTAAGTTGTTTCAGTGACTATTTAGAGCTATCTGCAACATACATTTACGCTCTGTTTTATTTATCTGACCATCATTACAAGTATTTTAATAACTAAGTCAGATTTAGTAATCGTATTAATTTTATTTAGCTCACCACTGGCTAGCTTGCTAGCTAAGTTGGGTTACTACTAGCTAGATAGCTAACGTTAAGGATACCTTATTTTGGCTAACTGAGTTTACAAGATACATGGCTGAGCAAATGGTTGCATTCATAATCTTGCAAATATCGATTCACGAGTTAAGCAAGTATAACTATTAAATTGTACAACTCGATAGAAGCTATTACTATTAAAGCTATAACTAGCGTCTTGCTAAGTGACAGTACTTATCAATAGCTAACACTAGCTAATGTTAGCTATAATAATAATATTAGCCGTCTTGTTTATGTTTGGATCACTTTTTCTCCTGGGTAGCAGCTAAATGTATTTGCAAGGGACTGCGTGTCTTGCATCCTGGTTACTTTTATATGTGGCTATGTTTCTTTTCTGCTACTTTTGAAAACACTAAAGGGCTAGGACAAAACTAGCGATTTAGCTTGCTATTGTATGCTACTTATAACGTTGGCTGGTAGGACTAATGTAGCCATGCAAGGGACTGGATCTTCATTAGCATTGAAAGAAAAGGCAGCTCGTTCTCAACTTTCACGTTCAAGTTGGCTAATGAGTGCTCATAGTGCTAACGTTAGGTAATCACGTAGCGGAGGTTTACTGATGCTGTAACGTTAACTTATTAGCTTGCAAGATAGCCGTAGCATGTTATGTTTGCAAAACTACAAATGACTATTCACAATCAATTTATTGAGACACTGAAAGTTACTTTAACCAATGGTGAATAAATTGCCGTCATGTGATTTCTTGTGAACACATCAAGCATTACTTTTGCAGCCCATTTGTACCATATAGCGTTAGCATTCAGCAACAGCATACGCGTTGAGTATTTGACAGTTATGCTAGTGAACACAGTGTGACAGATAAACCCCGGTTTAGTTTACCCGCGATTACTCTCACATATACCTGGTTGCATATGCATTTTGAGTTATTTCGTTTTAGGCATAATACGATTTTGCTACGACCCCCTTTCAGAGTAAAGCTATGTGCTGTCTTACTGTTACATACCGCCTTGTTTTTGAATATACTGACGCACCTTCCGATAGCTGATAGTCCTCCAGATAGTTAAAATTTCGTTGGCTTGCTTATTAGACAGTATGTTATAGCCTAGAAATCTAGTCGTTTGATGGCTTGTAAGGCTATAATCAGCACACATTGTCTTACACAATTTTGTATTCTACATGAAAGATGTTCAGTGGAGAAATGTTGAGAAGGATATGGGTAAATGTTGAGAACCCCTCTCAGACCGTTACCCAAAACAAGTGTAGTGCATTCAATGATTCAATGTAGTTTATTTGTCACATGCATATATGATTACTGGTGACTTGACATTCTGACATCCTCAAGCTTGCTGTTGAGTAACACAAAGGCTGTAAGTATACTGTATGTGACAAGTCTAACCCAAAACTTGTTTGCTGTAACAGGTGGAACAGAATTATAAGCACAGTGCTTCAGGTGTGAACCCTGAAATACTTTCTGACCCTGAGTCCATCAGTTGTGGAGAAACTGCAACAAAATCTCTGGAATCTACTGGATGAACTGTTACTTCTGCTTTGGCCAAAAAAAGCCCTATCCTACAGTTCAGTTTGCATTCAGAAAACACCAGACTGTGAACAGAACGCCAGAATATCGGCAGAATCAGAATGGCTTCAGTTCCGGTATACTGCTTGTGCCGGCTTCCCTATGATGTGACACGATTCATGATCGAGTGTGATGTTTGTCAAGACTGGTTTCATGGAAGGTAAGCTTGAATAACATTGGTAGGTCTTTTTTAGATAACAGACCATTTAGTTTGCTTATGGAGCAAAACAAAAACAAACTAACAACTTTTTTTTGTCTTTTTGTCTTAATTTTTCTAACCAGTTGTGTTGGTGTTGAGGAGGACAAAGCTGCAGAAATTGATCTCTATCACTGTCCAAACTGTGAGGTTGCACATGGGCCCTCTGTCAGTAAGTATTAGTTGTATTCCATGTCTCTTTCACATTGCATTCGGAGACTAATCTCATACTAATCTTGACCGCCCATTTTGATTACTTCTCTGATCATACTTGTGTGTCTGTTGCAGTGCGAAAGCGACGTGGGGCCCACAAGTCAGATGGAGGCGGTTCAACGAGAGATCCAAGCCGACCAGTAAAGACTGGCAGTGCACAGTTTGTGAGAGAGTTGCGAAGTCGCACGTTTCCAAGGTGACAGTGAAAAGCCTGTTGTATTTGGTTGCAAGTGTTCTTATTTCATCTCACAACAGCAAGGAGATTACTGATGGCAGTTAAGAGTTTAAATTATGCTTTTGTATTTATGTTGATATGTGACTGTGACTATTGTCTGTTGCTTTCTCTTAACACTCCTCTTATCAATATGCATGATTTTAGTTTCACACGGAAGTATTGTGACTCTCCTACTATTCCCATTTGTCTATGTGTTAGTGCGGATGAGATCCTGTTGAAGCCGACGGGGGCCCAGCTGACAGTGGAGTTTCTGGAGGAGCACTCTTTCAGCGTCCCCGTCATGGTCCTGAGAAGGGACGGACTGGGAATGAGCCTGCCCCCATCATCTTTTTCTGTCACTGATGTGGAGCACTACATCGGTAAAAATCCTTCCACTGATAGAAAGTAATAGATTAGTTACTGGTAGTTTCTTAAAAGAAGCATTGTTATGGGAGGGATACGAAAGAATGATAAGCGCATGCTTACTTACGAAAATGCAAAAACTTTCTTGTAGTTCATAAGACAGAATAAAATGGTAAACTATGACCAAATGTGTATATTACAAATGAAATATTAAAGTTCTCTGCAAAGGTTCAGATGAAAATGTTCGGTAGTCATAGTGATGAGCTATTTTTACATTAACAGGTTTGCTTTTTTAGTGGGAAAGTCCCTTGAGTAATACTTCATGCTTTCTATTGGTGTGTTAACAGGTGCTGACAAGGAGATTGACGTGATTGACGTTAGTCGCCAAGCTGATCTAAAGATGAGACTTGGAGATTTTGTGGAGTACTACAACAGCCCCAACAGAGACAAAGTGCTGAATGTGATAAGCCTTGAGTTCTCAGAAACCAAGTATGTTCATGTGTCTCTCTCACTTATGAATCATTGATTTCAGTTATTCATTTCACCCCTGTTTATTATTGTTATTCATTATTATATTATTACAATATGTATTATTGTTTGTACTTCCATTATATGATCCACTCTATTAATTGAGGTAATTATTAACTCGCTTCACATTTTCTCTCTTAAGGTTATCGAACCTTGTGGAAACCCCAAAGATAGTAAGGAAGTTGTCCTGGGTGGAAAACTTGTGGCCAGAGGAGTCTGTGTTCGAGAGGCCCAATGTACAGAAGTACTGCTTGATGGGAGTGAAGGACAGCTACACAGACTTCCACATCGACTTTGGTGGAACCTCTGTGTGGTATCATGTCCTACGAGTACGTAAGCTAGCTGTTTCAACTAAACCAGCACCAACACATACACAGTATGCATAATACACACATACACACACACACACACACACACACACACACACACACACACACACACACACACACTCTAGCTTTTCAACTGAGTAGAGATGCCGAATAAAGAGACAGTTAAATATGCTGTGATGGAATGGTTATAAAAAAAAATGTTTTCTCTCAGGGTGAGAAGCTGTTCTACCTGATCCGTCCCACCCCTGCCAACTTGGCCCTGTTTGAGCGCTGGAGCTCCTCGTCCAATCAGACGGAGATGTTCTTTGGCGACCAGGTGGACATGTGTTACAAGTGCTCTGTCAAGCAAGGAAACACACTCTTCATCCCAACAGGTACTTTGACATCTTGTATGACTTTGTGTTTGACTCTCTCACTCTGCTTTTACCCTTTCTGTTCATATGGAGACACAAACATACAGTAGGTCTGCTTCATACACTCTCTTCTCCATTATTTCCTCCTTAGGATGGATCCATGCTGTCCTCACACCTGTTGACTGCCTCGCCTTTGGGGGCAATTTCCTTCACAGCCTCAATATTGATATGCAGCTTCGGTAGGCTTACTTCTTGCCTTGATTGAGTTGACTAAATTTCATCAAGTGATTTATTTTTTTTTCTCATGTGTTTTTTTTTTTGTGTGTGTGTTTTCCCTTCTAAGTGCTTATGAGATTGAGAAAAGGCTGAGCACAGCAGACTTATTTAGATTTCCCAACTTTGAGACGGTATGCTGGTACGTTGGCAAACATCTTCTGGATACATTCAGAGGTGAGAGTCTTGTGTTGTTGTGTGTTTTCTATGTGTTGTGTGGTTTTTGAGTTGTCTCTGTTCACTGTGGTCACAAACACATTAAATACATTGTGAAGTCCTTGTCATTTATCATAAACCTTCCTGCTTTACTCTGCAGGTTTGAGGGAGAACAGACGTCACCCGGCTAGTTATCTGGTTCATGGAGCCAAGTCTTTGAATAATGCCTTCCGTACCTGGACACGCAAAGAGGTAATGTCCCTTGCAAACAGATCAAACATCTTGTATTGATCCACATATTCTATATATTTGATTAATTTAAAGTGTATGTGAGATTGACAGAGGTGCAAAAGATATTTCTGAATTTCTTATATTTGGGAAGTTGTAGTAGACAAACAAGAATATGCATTTTTTTTTCCTCAGTCGCTGGGTGAGCATGAAGATGAAATTCCAGAAACCATAAAAACACAACAGCTGGTTAAAGACTTGGCGAAAGAGATCCGACTGGTTGAGGTGAGTGTATACCAAATGATGGCAGTTTCATCTGACAGACAAACACAGTTCAGTATACAAGTTCTTGAGGGGCAGCACAGAATGTTATCTTTTTAGATAAGATAAGATTTAATTCTTCCTGTAGATAATTCAAGGTTTACATAAATTTCAAGGTTTACATGAATGAACTCTCCACTTGACTTGTAAACAGAAGGGTTGAACTGTGAAAGTCATGTAGCCTACCCAATGTTATTACTGCAGACTTTTTCGTTATGCCATTGGAGTTGTTTATTTACAGTATGTTTTGGTGTGTGCCTGTGTAGGATATTTTCCAGCAGAACCTGGGTCGTGGTGGAGCCCCATTCCCTGGTGCCCCGGGTTTCCAGTCACCTCACCCCAAAGCCCAGGTGTCCTCCCCACTGAACCTGGGGCGGCCTCCGGGTAAAAAGAGAGGCCCCAAACCCAAAGACATGGCCTTGGGAGGAGGCGTGAGCTCCCCTGGCCCCAAGAAGAAGAGCCTGAAGAAGGAGATCAAGACGGAGGCAGGAGAGTTGGACCTGCTGGAGATTCACACCAAACACACCCTCAAGAAGTTTCAGCCCGGAAACAAAGCCAAGAGCAAGACCAAGGTCAGGCCCTACCTGTGAAACTCTTTTTTTTTTTGTTTTGTTTTGTTTTTTGCTTGTAGTGATGAATTGCCTAGGGGCTGCATTTGCTTCAACTATTAAAGAAAAGGCCTGGCATAAATCAGTCTTAATCCCTGTTGCACAAGCTCACCAAGTGCTGCTGGTTGGAGGAGGATTGGGAAATTTAGGTACAACATAGGCCGAGTTTGCAAACTGGCAGCTAGTGCTTGCACGAGAATGGCCCGTGTCCATTCCAATTATCCACATATACCCACACAGGGTGTCGCTTTGCCACAAAAGCAGCCAGTTTAGCATATTTACTTTTTCTAGTGCTGCTACCTAACCTCTGCTGAAAATCTGTGGACGTCCAAATCTTTGTCTCATTCGCTGATCACTGCACAATTTCCTTTCCGCTTGATTTCTCTCATTTCCCACGGTCATGTTTTCTTGATTTGTTTATTTTCCGCTTTGACCCCTGATTAACCTGGTGATGTCCATATCCGTCACGGTTCGCTTGGTAAAAACCAAGTTTTACTCAGTGCCCGACAGGAACCAAATTTTCGGTTTGGGTCACGTACATGGTGATTTTTTGGTGTGAATACGTCAGCCGGTTCAAGATTAGTTGTGGGAACCGAGCGGTAACTTTCTTGTTCCCATGCCTCCGGACAGCACTTCCCAATCTCAAACAACCGGGCTATGGTTTGATTGACTCCAGATCTCTCCTTTTAAGCTTTTGCTTGGGATTAGTATAATCATGTGCCAGTTTTACACCCTCAGTCAGACATTATGTAAAAGTCTTTGGTGGAACACAGATAGAGACGCTTTTTAAAAAGACTTGTGGAGCCCTGAGACCCAGAAAGCTTCTTTCTCCACCACATCCAGGATTTTATCGTGATGTAGTTCTCCTTTTGTTTATGCCGGCTCCTCCTGTCAAAATACAGCAGTTTCCTTTAGCTCTGGGTGTTTATCGTTTACTTATTTGTCCCTCGCTCTTGCCCAGGCAATCCTACACTTGTAGCAGAAGACAATGCAGCAAAGACCCTGATTATCCGCAGAGTTTGAGAGCTTAGTACAGTTGATATTATTCGCAGAGTATTTCCCTGCCAGACATTGTGCCAGGAAAAATGTTAAGCAAACAATGTCGAAACACAGACCTCTGCTCCAGTTTAATGTTTTTCTTCATTCATTCATTCATTCATTCATTCATTCATTACTCTATTCATGGCATCAGCAACCCAATTGGTGCATTTTGGTCTGTCCTTTTTCTGTACTGAGAAGATGTGTTCATTTAAGAGAGTGTAGGTAAATTTCTCCCTAAATTATGGATATGGCTTATTGGTACTTTTCTAAAGATAATCTTAGGTTCAGTAAAAAAAAAAAAAAAGCAGGGCAAATATAAGAGAACGGACTGTACACATTCACTGCGATCTGTCAGTGTAATGAATAATTACATTCATAATAACTTTGGGCCAAAAGAATTTTTAAAAATGAATTGGGTAATTACTGTTTTCTTGTTTTGCTGATTTGATTGATTGTCTCTCTGCAGTTGGAGTTGCCCTCAGCCTGTTTGGATGACTTTGAGGGCAAACTGAACAAGAGCAAGCTAAAGCTGGTACTGACCAATGGCAAAATTGGGTAAGTTCCAATAAGTCCCCTGTGCTCATCCTTACTGTTCATTAGTAGTGTAGTATCAATATCAGGTCATTCTCAAAAAAGGGGGCCCACTGGACACGAAACGTCAGATACAGGTTATGGAATGCATCTAATGTTCTGATATTCCATTCATAGTACTGCCATCAAAACAAATTACACATTTAAGGTATAACAATAACAGAAAAACGTTGATTTAATGCTGTTTAGATAGACTTTGACTTTTAAATTTCAGTTTAGCAGCCAAATATGAACTGGATCATATATATTTTGTTTACTGATAGTAAGGGTTTACCAATGGCTGCTAAGAGAAGAGAAGTGTTTTTAACAAACAGAAAAATACATCATAATAGACAAATAGTCGTAAATGTACAAAACCAGTCACAATTTCAATAGGCAGATTTTAAAGCAGTTTTCTAAGAAAATAGAACATAGGATAGTACTTTATTCATCCCGTATGCCTAAATTCTAAATATCTATGTCAGATGCGCTGCATGCAGAAGTTTCTAGTGGGATTTGCCCGGATTTGCCCCATTAAAACCAATGGAGTTCGGAGGCATTGTTACACCGCATATGTATCCATTGGGCGCCCGCCTTTATTGTTTCGTTTCCTCTTCTATGTTGATTTGTTGATTGTTGGTTGTTTTGACTGTATCTCTGCCTTCGCTTCTCACAGGAAGAAAGGAGGCCGTGGGGCGAGCTCGAATGGAGACGGACGCGTCTCCAAGTTTCAGCCGCTGCTGCCCAGCTCGGCGCTGTCTGACATGGACTCTGAGGACGAGCTGCAGATAGATGAGTCGCCGCCCCCTCGCCGCAGAGTGCCCGCCAACAAAAAGAAACTAGGCGGTAAGGATCTGTATGCGTACAAATGTGCCCAAAGTATTGAATCTGAACTTTTTACTTTGAATTAAATAACCTGAATATTAGCACATTGAAGTCACATAACACAGGTCAATTTTATCGTTTAGGGCAATTCCACATAAAGTAAAATTCGATGGTTAAAAAAATCAAGTTGCATCCATGCATGTTGTCATGTTTATGTCCTGAATTCTCCCCTTCCACAGCTCCTGAATGCATGTGAAGTACTGTATCTACAGTATCTTCTGTTTTGTTTTGTCCGAATCAGTTTTGCAATCAGGGGAATCCAATTCCCACAGGCGCTATAATTCTACATTCTGCAATGCATTTCTTCCTCCCTAGCATGTAGGATTGAAATGCCAGGTCATTAAATGAATTAGAATATCAGTAAGACAACATTATGGGTAATTTCTCTTAGACCAGTATAAAGCTGAAAAGAAGGGGATTTAAAAAAAAAAAAAACTAAGGTGGAAGTTGTGGATGCTAATGTGGCCCATACATGCTGTAGCCACTAAAGGTCATGGTAACATTTGTCATGAATTGACTGTCATGTCATGAAAATGTTGTCATGAAAATACTGTAGAATTCTAAACTGTTTTTGAACTCTTCCCCACTGACTGCTCAGCAGCTGTGGGACTTCCCAGGAAACTTCCGCGGGCCAAGCCTTGCTCAGACCCTCACCGTGTCCGAGAGCCAGGAGAGGTGGACTTTGATATCGAGGTAAGTCTGACTCCAGTCTAAACCTCTCCTTTTGTTCTCACTTTTGTCTGCCATAATGTTCATCAGCTCTACAATATTGCCGGCCCATGATCTATTGATATTGTCTGTATTACCTAAGAACAACTGAAAAAGCTCAACACTGCTACCTTAACGAACAAAAACCTTTTTTTTTTTATTACAATAGTGATGTTCTTAATAAGTTGCTCTTGGATGGAAATGGCTGCACTTGCAGTGTGACCGTCAAGGTGTGTAAGCAACCTTGAACATTTATTTTATTTTATTTGTGTTGTCCCATCTGTAGGAGGACTACACCACGGATGAGGAGACGCTAACCATGGAGGCAATGAAGGGTGGAGCCGGGGGAATCTTGGACCTACTCAAGGCCAGCAAACAGGTGGCAGGACTGGACTCTGGGCTAAGGTACCGGCAGCAAGTTATTGTTAACGTTATGATACAAAAGTTATTTTCTAGCTAATGCTAACTTAACGACAGTGATTGGTGTGTGTTGGCCATGGTGTGGGCAAGTTTTCCATGGAGGGGATTGACGTTGGTACCGGTACTCGCACTACTCGTGCAGCCCCATCAGCATTTACATAAATACTGCTTAATTAGCAATGCTAAAGAGTGTAGAACATCTTATCTGGAGACTGTAGGAACATGAATTATTGAGCATTAACAAAAATCGTATCGGTATCGGAGCATTATAAGTGTAGCTCCAAATTTCACTTTACAAGCTTTGCAAAGCCCGTAATAGCTCATGTAAATGTGTGATATTTGTAATATTTGCTAAATAAAACTCTTAATACGTAATTCTGTTTTTTTTTTTTTTTTTGTTTTGTTTTGTTTTTGTTTTTCTAGTGAGGAGGCTCCCGCCTCCCCCAGTACGCGAGATGCTATCCAGGGCATGCTGTCCATGGCCAACCCTCCTTCCTCCTCCTCCTCTTCCTCTTCCTCCTCCTCTCCTCTGTCGGTGTCGGGCGGAGCCTCTGAGGGACTGCTGAAGGAAAGGGGTCGGGCCACCTGGGTGGGGGGAGGCTCCAAGAAGAGCGACAAGAAGGCTGTAGTTCAGCGGCCGGGGAAACGGCCAATCAAGCGTCCTGCCCGCCACCTCAGCGACGACGACAGCCCCGATGAGCAGGAGACTTTAGGAACCTGCTTCAAGGACTCAGAATACGGTGAGGGCTCACAGCAAGAGGCATAGAACTGAACGGCCGAGGCTAAGCTAGTAAATAATGCAAATTGATAGTCAATGCCATAATCAACATTGGAGCCACGAACCACGGCTTTGCCCATGCGCTAAGTTCCAAAGCTGGGAATGATGCATGGACTCGCATTGAAACTCTTAGCAAAAACCGTAATCCTTCAGTCCAGACAGTGGTAATAATGCACCTATTTAGTTTGCCATACAACACAAAGATGAGAGTTTTGTCGAGAACGTGCCTGAAGTTTTATAGCATGCTTGACAATACATGTTTTTGCTTAAGCTCCTCAAGAAATAAGCAAAAAGTAACCAAAGGTCATAGAATATTGCTTTTACTCTCCCCAGAGTAACATTTAGCTGTAGGTGCCAGACATGTAGTCACCCACCAACTTATATGTGCATGTGCTCGTGCCCAACATGACTCTTGTGCATGATGCACTGCCTGGTTCTCAGGTAGGACGGCTTACTTGATAATGGCGTATGCTAATGTGCCTCCGCTAATTTGTACACACTTGATCCCCTGGTCAAACTTTTCCTGATATTAATCATGCCAATGGGTGGTTTTACATTGTGCCCAATGATAAATATTTTTTTATTTTATTTTATTTTTTACTCCCCAGTGTACCCCTCGCTCGAGTCTGATGAGGAAGACCATGCCTCAAAGGCAAAGATGAAAAGGAAGAGGAATTGGGACGATACGCCCTGGAGTCCTAAAGGTACATCATCATGATGCCTCTACTCACTTTGTCTCAGCGGAGCAGCAAATGCCCTCTGTTGACAGTGATGTAGTGTAACAGCTATGAAGGGTTATTCCCAAAAGGATTTTTCTTCTTCTTCCTCTTCTTCTTTTTCTTTTTCTTCTGTGACCTTCTTACTGATGCGTGTCATTGTCTGTACCCTTACACAGCCCGTGTGACCCCCACACTGCCCAAGCAGGAGAGGCCGGTGCGAGAGGGAGTGAGGGTGGCATCTGTGGAGACTGGTCTGGCTGCTGCCGCTGCCAAGCTGGCGCAACAGGTGAGGGAAGATGACGGCATGAATGTACAAGGAAAAAGTCAGCTTCAACCAGAATTTTGCTCCCGATAATTTATTTTAAAAGTACGGTGACGTTTCTGACCAATAGCCCATCAACATGGTCACCGCCAGGCTGAGAGACTGAAGCTGCTGAATTGGACACAATTAAGCCTCATTTGTGGAAGTGGAACTTAACTGACCATTAAGCCCTTTTAACCTCTGTTTTTCCACCTCAAAGGAACATCAGAAGACCACCAAGAGGAAATACACCAAAAAGCGTCCCTCCGCCCCACCGCCAGCACCACCACCACCCCAGGCTGAGCTGGCGCCCCCCTCGCCCTTGATGCCCAGCGAACCGCCAGTGGAGGTAGTGCAGGAGGAGCGCAGGCTAGAGGCGTATTCGGCCAGCCTCCTGGACCATGAGTACACGGCGGGACCTGGTCCCTTCGGCCCTGGGGGCCCGAGAGGTAGCGCTGCCATGGCGCCCGGCGTCTTCCTCACATCCAGGAGGCCCTCGCTCTCCCCGCAGAACAGCAGCACCTACTCCCCCTCCACCCCGACCCCGTCTGGCCAGAGCAGCCCTGGGGCCGCTGTTGGCGGACAAGGTAAGGAGTGGACCAAAACACACTCACACACACACACACACACACACACACACTTTTTTTTGCCCTCATGAGTGCCTTCCAGCCAGCACTGCCTTCAAGGCACTACCCCACCCCCATGCCACCTCCCAATTTAGGGTTAGGGTGAGGGTTGAGGGGGTTAAGGTAAGGGTTAATGTAGTACCATTTAGGCTATGCTGCCTGGAAGGTACTGTTGGGGACAAAAAGTACCTTTGAGCCACACACACTCACAGAAGCCTACAGACTCCCATACCATACTTGAGTTGTGACAACTGAAACATCAGCAATTTATTTGAAAAATAGCAACCATGAGCAAGTGAAGTTTCTAAATATAATATGTGCACTTAACACCTGGCAAGTTGTCCTGATTCGTGTCCTCTGCTTCCAGGGAAGCGGCCAAAGAAAGGACTGGCCACTGCCAAGCAGAGGCTGGGGAAAATCCTCAAAATCCACCGGAACGGCAAGCTGCTTCTGTGAGCAGGGCCGCTGGAGATGGAACAAGACATTGGAAGATGTGAGGATGAGAGGAGGAGGAGGAGAGAGAGAGAGATAGAGAGACTTGGGGAAGGACAAAAGGAGGACGAGAGGAGAGATTTCACAGTGGGAGAATGGGAGAACGGAACAGTGATTCCCAGGTCCTCTTCAGTTGCGATGAACAAAAACAAAAAATGTCCCATAAGGTTTTTGATTTTTCAAAGGTTGGAAGAGGAGACTGCTAGCTGATCGGAGCTAGTATGAGGCATGAAGCATGAGACTGAGCGACTGACTGATGTCCCGTGTTTGTACATTTCTATGTCAATCCACGCCTCATTTTCTCACATCTTCCACTGACGGCATTTTTGTTTTTTATCATGAGACAACCCGTTTGTTTTTGATAAGGGGGGTGGGGCGGGTGTATTTAAGGTAGGTCAGGTGTGAGATCAGTTGTCTATCATGACTGAGTTGATATGTAGCAAAGCTTTTATGTACAAATTTTATATGTTGTTGAGGATGCATGATTCAACTCAGCCGGGATTGTGTGCGTGTGTGTGTGTGTGTGTGCGTGAGTGAGTGCGTGCGTGCGTGCTTGCAGCTAGTGCAAAGGCTTTCACCCTAGCCACTTTGGACAATTTGGTGTTTTTCTGTGGAACAGTTACAGCACACATAGGATGAGGGACTTCAGTGCTCACAAGGGAAAGAAGCATCACTGTTTCAAAATAAGAGACTGACTTGTTTGTTTGTTTGTAAAGGAAAATGTCTTTTGCTCAAGCTCTGAACCCTCCTTGGTCACCCTCCACCCCCACTTCACTCCACTCCTGCAAATGTTTGTACAGTTACATTTTTGTGTATCGTTATCATTGCAATGACCTAGTCTGTGTGGAGTGAACATGTCACTTTGCTTTTTTTTTTTTTTTTTTTTTTAACTTACACGACCTCTCTCCTTCACATGAACCCCTTCTCCTCATGTTGTGCTTTTTTGAGTTCGGTTGTATTATAGTGTTAAATGTGTGTTCCCTTGTAGACCCAAGTAACAATAGGTATCCAAACCTGTGTGCTGAATCGGCTTTGCCAGCTTGTTTATTATTAATGTTGCAATGCAGTCTTTTTTAAACTCATTCAAGAATGTGTGTGTGTTTCTAGGTGTCTATATTTTTTTTTTAGTTGTCCAGTCATCCAGGATAGGCAGTAGGATGCTCATGCAAGGAGACTGGCTTCTGATCTTTCCTGCCTTCATGAAATTGTGTAGTCCGCAAAAGCTTGATTCACTGTACTGAAGGAGAAGCAAGTAAAGGGGATGTTCTTCAGGTTAGGGGTGTCAGTGCTTTAGATGGAGAACATTTATGGTTCAGATGAGGGGTGTTCATAAATTTCATTGTATATAACTGTTGTAATTTTGTTTTAATAGTTAAAGTCTTTGTTGCATTCACAAACTTTCTTGATAACATGCATTCTGTAAAAAAAATACACACAATTGTTTGGGAAATGTAAGAAATAGTTGTTTAGTTGTTATTATTTGTATGTGGTAATTATAATTTTTAGTTGGTCTTGTTTATTAGTATTATTGTAACAATGAAGTTAATGTATTCAAAAGCTCAGTCCTTTGCTACTGTTCTTTTTGCTATATTTTTTTCTTTTAGTAATTAATATGAATAACTGTTGTCAAAATATTTGTTCGGTATTTTTTTAAAGATATTTGGTCCAGAAAGCTTAGATAAAGTAACCTTTTTAAACAAAAGAATTCATAATTTTTGCTTAACTATCATGTTTTGATTGAAATGCTTTCATGTTAACACAAAAAAGAACCCATATCCTTCAAAAATTATTATTATTATTATTATTATTTTTTTTTTTGGTCATTTGTTGAAGTCACAAATCCTTTTCTCACAGATATGAATGTAATGTCACAGGCCACAACTTGTGATGGGGCCGGGGAGGGGGGGCATATTTATTATTGTTTACTGTGTCAAGTGATTGAGGGCAAGAATAAGTAACTTTTTGGCTTTAGTCAGATATACACCCTTCGGTAATAGTGAAATATTTTTTTCAGGATATATAAACCTGTAGGTTATTCATGCAATTGTACCCTATGGTTTTGAACTCATGTGTAGATCAAAGTTGAACAAAAATGGAGTTGGGTCCATATTCAGTATGGCATCAGCGATTTAAATGACACACTTGGCTGGTTACCATCAAGATGGTGGTGGTACTGGTGACTTTAATTGTAAAGAAAAGGATTTTTGGGGTCAGCAAAAAAAATATTGTACGTTTTGTTAGTTTTTATTTTCCATATTTATCAATTTGTTTTCCAGGCCTGTGAACCACTGTACTTACGGGTCTTTTAGAGACTTATGATACTTAAACATTGCCATCATACACTCTACATTTAACTTACCAGATTAAGAAATGGTCATGATTGATGAGCGAAATTCCCGTCAAGAATCTCAAAACTGTTTTCAACTCTCAGCTGCCCATTGTTACAGTGTAGCATAGTCATTTATCATCTACCAAAATACCGTCTTTGACTCCTTTCTATTTGTAAATAACTGCTAAAATGATATAGACTTGTTTTAGGAAATTTTCCCACATTCTTTTCAGGTCTCAGTGCGTTTGATCATTTCTGTGCTCCACCTATTTTTTTTAAATTTTTTTTTTTGGTTGATATAAATTAGTGTGTTTCACACAATTCCTCTCAGGGTTTATTTTATATTGATTATGGATTTGTTGTTATTACATTATTGAGCACCCACAAATGTCGCTCAGTTCACTCCAATTCTGCTTTGGCATATCGGTCATAAAGAGTGTCACCATCCCCTGATTTTCGGACCTGAATGGATTTTTCAATTACACTCAATTAAAGCATATTTTTTAAAGTTACTACATTGTTTGTTTCTTTTATGAACAAAACATTTAGTGTCACACTTTGAAGTCACATATATTAAATGCTATGGAGGCACTTGAGCTCACACCGTGCATGTAAGCTATCTGTATGGGAGACAATGGGACAACAATCACACATGAATATCTATCTATTAATGCAAGGAACGAAATTTGGTACACATCTTGCTAATGACACCAACAACGTAGCTACTCCCCCTCTAGGGGCCATTTACTATTTATTTTTTTTAAACAAAGATAGACATAAAGTGATCCTTCAAATCCACCAGATATCAAATTCCTTCAGTCTAGGATAGCATCAAAGAGAGCATATCCAGCCTCAGCCTTTCCTCAGCTTTTTCTCTCTCAGTCCTTGCTGGTACACATGAGCTAAATTTTGTAAATGTATTGCTATTAACAAAATTACATTTTCTCTCTCCCCCAGCTCCTTAAGGTCAGGTCAGAACAACTTCCAGTCGAACACCTGCCTCCTGGAACACCTGCCTTGTTATGGTACCAAAGTTATACTCAACCTCCGTCCTTCATGAAAACATCCAAGAGACACTGCTTTAATCTATTTTCAGATGGTTGTAGTTGTAGTTGAAGAATTTGCCATCTTTTGCATGCCCAGTTAAGTCTCACCTGGCCAATGCTAGCTGCACTGAGATGATAAGCTTCTTTAATACCACCTTGAATACATTCTAGCCTGTATGCTACTGAAGAAGAACCCGATAAAGATGCAGGTAGCCTAAATCTCCATGACCTCCAGAATTACTGACTATGAACAAACTTGTGTAGCCTAAGTCCTGTGTCAAATGCTTATGGTGTAGCCTAGGCGTTGAGATTGCAATGCTGTTGTAGTGAACTTGAGCTCCTATTAAAAATTCATTTCTCTTTGTACACATTATACTTTACTAGCACTGAAGCAACCACAGGCTATCACATTTCCTCCACCGTTCAAGTATCAGACACATCCAGCATCATTTCATTTCCCCTGTCACCATGGCATGGCATGGCCATAGGGCATACAGGGCAATGCCCGGTGGGCCGATGGTCATTTACTCATAATTTTCATAAAGGATATTGGGCTAGTGAAATTAGACCTCTCATGTTCATGCAATGTCCAACTTACAGTGTTATTTTAGCTAGCCACAACGTTATTATTATTGAATAAATTCATGGTGGGCCGCCATGGCCAAAAATGCCTGGGCCATTTTTTGGTCCCAGTCCGGCCCTGCCTGTCACATTTTTTCCCCTAATGATCCAAACACCTCAAAATAGATTCAATCTAGCTTTTTTCATTTATTTATTTATTTATTTCAGTTGCTTTGTCTTCAAAACGGCAATCTCCCCAGAGCCTCTAGAGTCTGGTACTGTGACCCTCCCCAGAGCCTCTAGAATCTGGTGCTGTGAGTTGCAGGGGACTTACAAGGGAACAGATTGTGCTTTTCTACCTGTAGTTTGTTGGGAGAAGTTGTGCATGGCCACAGAGCTTTGAACATCAAATATATTTGTGCTGTTGTAACGGAGGCTAAATCCTCATCACCCAACTCCATGGGCGCTTCTAACGGCTGAGTTTGTAGCTTGTGGGGTGGTGGGTTCGAGACCCGTGTGCAGTGCGGACCGCCACCGGCTACACTGTCCTTCATTACGAAAATCTTGAACTCAGAGATCCACATAGAGAGCCACTAAAAATTGATGAATTACATCCAACGAAGTAAAAAATACCTAAGTAACGTACTTACAAGTACTGTATGTTGGGAGTAGTCTACCAATACTTTACTTAAGTTGTTAAAAATCTGTCAATTTTTACTTCTACTTCACTGAGAAAATTTCATGCTTTTACTCCACTACATTTTCAATTAGCAGTATAGTTACAAGAATCATATGAAATTTTATTTAGTAGTCAACTGAGAGACTGCAACAAGGTTTTATACAGAAACGATTTTTCAGTGAACAAGTGCAATAATTATTCATTAAAGGAGAAATATGGTGTGAATCAATTCATAGACATAAACTCACTTTTAGTTTCATATTCCTATGCCCCATGGACTTTAGCTGACGGTTCACTATTCTTCTGTATAAAATGTTTAGTTTTTTCTTAGCCTACTGGCGAAGACGAAGGCTATGCAGTTTCAATTCCTTCATCGTTCAGGTACTGCCTGCATAGGCTACTCCTACCACATGAGGCCGGGCATTGTCATGTATCAGGAGGAATCTGGATCTTCTGTACTTCACCAGCATAGGGTCTGACAATGACAAGTTAAGAGAGAGATACTTGTAATGACCTCCATATGCAAAACTAACTAGTCCTGTTTTGGGGTTCTCTCATTGTTGCACCTCTATTACACCGCCAATAGGCTACAGCACTGATGAACAAGGCCCTCTGCTACTGCAGATCAATATAAGGCACACATGTCAAACTCAAGGCCCGGGGGCCAGATCTGGCCCACGATTAAATTTTATCTGGCCCCCCAAATAATATCTAATTTCTATTAGAACTGGCCCGCCAGTACTTGCCACGCACCTTTAAAACTACCACAATACAAAAAAACCCAGCAAAATGCCCAAATTTTCCTATGCTACCCGCGAGTAGGCCAAAGACAACTTTCAGATTTGTATGTGTTAAGATTAAGTTCATAATAAATGCTGAACATGTTCGGCCCCCGACTTGGACCCGGTTTTTGTATTTCGGCCCACTGTATATTTAAGTTTGACACCCCTGATATAAGGTATAACATAGCCAATAAAAAAGTGTTCCTTTATTTTTCCTACCAGTAGGCACTAGCAGTTGTATTCTATGTAGGCCAAGCCCTGCCAATAAAACTATTGCCAAAGGCTGTGTAGTAAGATTAAATAGGAGATGAGGGAGTATATAATTTAAATATCTGTTATTTTGATTTTGGGCCATATTAGGCCTACTTGGAACTGAGAGAAAACCCTAAAAAACTCTATAATATATGTAAGCTGAGGGGTCAATCTGGTCCCAAGCACAAAATCATTGAGGATGCGGGGGCGCCCTATCCGCTTTTCAACCCAACGAGGATATGTGCTTCTCTCGCGAGACTTAAGCATACTCTGCTCGCTGCTGTAAAATGGAGAAGTTATAATGAGACGCATACAAGGTAAGAGATTAATATTATCCCAGTTGGTGAACTTGCGACGTTCAAGCACAGCGGCTTATCAAAACAGTTAAGGGAAGAATTAGCTCTGAAATTTTGAATTTTGGTGAAGCAGAGAGGTAAACGAGTCTTTTCAGGCTGAAGTCCGGACATTCTACTGTATATACCGCCATTTTTAATTTGCGGTCCGAGTCCTACTGAAGAGCATTGTGGTGTGGTGAATGCACGCGCCTGACGCGCGCGCGCGATTCCTCATATCTATTTACATTCTGTTTGCCGAAATCCTCATGTGTGTCATTTACAAAGCCACTGCACCTCATATACGACTCAGGAAAATGGCATATTCGTCGTCCATCCCGCTGTCAAATATGAAGCATCTCCTAGCTGGGTCTTGCTTAGCTAGCTGATGTACATGTGGCCGAGACATGAGTGATGAGGGCTACATAGCCACAGACATGTAACATAACGATAGCCAGCAGGCTAACTTGCCAGCTAATGTTAATGTTACATGTATGCAGTATTAGCATGTCAACCCTCTCTCTCTGTATTTGGGTTGTAACCTAGTCGTTGAGACACCCAAACTGCCATTGTTGATTTGAGTCTGATGAATACATGGTTAAAACCCCCCCAAAAATCCCAGTAATGGTAGCCTTCTAGATTTGATTTTCACAAATGAGGAAAGGCAGCGCAAGGACAGTTTGCTTGTAGAACAATGTAGGTTAATAATGGCTTCAGATCAAAGTTGGTTTGCTAGCAAGGCTGGCTGGCAGCACGCCAATTAAGGGATCTTAACATGAAATTTTGTCATGCATAATAGTAAGCTATTGACCTGCACATTGTAGAGAGTAGTTCGTTATCAACTATTAGTCATCTAAAGCAGCATTGTCGTTTGTAACGTTAGTTGTTTGGTGTGATGGTGTACTCTCAAAAGTGCTACAACAAGTCGTCAGACGTTGCTTTATGATAAAAATAAAAAAATCTATTGTCAAAGTCCAATGACTGCGACTTCTGGTTTTGATGTTTATCCCCTACCTCTGTGCTGGCCAGAAGTAATTAGCTTGCAAGTGATGACTAAACGTGCTGCACTGAATGTCAGGTCACCTGAGTTTGTCCTGTTGCACGCCCATTACAGTAGCAGAAGGGTGCAGAACAGCTGTTTACAGAGTTCTCATCATCTTCATCCCCGTAGAAGTTGGCGTAACGTTGTTCAAGAAACCTCAGCTATTTAACTTTAAAGCAATGTGTTGAACACAGTAGGATTTAAATGGAATCTTAGTGGAACATTAAATTAAGAATGGTATGGAGGCGGTAATCTGTTTTATTCTTTTTCAAAATAGATGAGCTTTTTTTGGATTTTATTTTTTGGGGGAGATCTTAAGAATTCATCCTGCAGAGTGTTGTGTCAACGTCCATGGTACCATTAACACGTTTACTTTACATATAATTCGATATGTTTTATAGTGTACTTCTTCGTTTGTTAACTTGGGTAAGCAATTTTGCGTTAAATTTGCCTCAGGCATTGGTTTGGATAAAGACAGTTAAAAGAGATGAAACAACTTTAACACATGAATAATTCACATTTGATGTTGGTAAATCATACCACTTTTTGTCCAAGTGATATGTAAACACTTGGGAAAGTGGAAAAATAATTTGGCTCAACATTAACATTGCTCAAATACGAACTGACTACACAGGTTGTTACGCACAATTGCAGCAGTAAAACTCCGAAATCCACCAATTCACTCAGTGTCATGCTAGGCCCGTATGGGGGAATGATTCAGCGGGATATTATGCGTTGCACAGCTAGCTAGCCAACCAACGAACGCATGTCGGAAACCGTGAGTATGAGCATCTTTTCGTCGCTTTGAGTGTGCGAAGTTCGACTGAATTGACTGTGGTGTTAGTTATATTCCTGAACGACATATTCGTACACTACAGTGAGATATCGACGTTGTCAGTTGCATTTGGTAGTGCGTTGAAAGGGAATTTGCTTCCAAATAGCTAATGGTAGCTACAGAAGAGTGTCCTGTCTGATGAGGAGGCCTGTTGCAGCCAGCCGCTAGATTAGTCAACAACAGGATATGGAACTGAGTTAAGAAATGGACTGCTGTGGTTGAACGTATGTCCCTAAATGTTTTACCAGGCAATTACATCACATGTAAGTGGAGTAGCTAACGTTTATTAGCTTATTCATAATTAGCTTGACAAGGGAGAGACGTAAACGTCGTTAGGGTTGTTTAAGTATCGAAATGTCCTGCTATATAAAAAGATTTCATGTTGACATCTCTCTAGTCATTATCGATTGCAACGTTAGCACTCTTGCTGTGTAGCATTTGCTATATTGCTACCACTGTCGCTAGCGAGTTTTACACTTCACAGGTCATACAAGTAGCTTGCTAAGAAGACACTAGCACGGTATCATTACTGTAATCCTAGTGTGAATTCAGTGGATTGTGGTAATCAAATCAGATAGTAAGCATAGAGAGATCTTTTATGTTATTTTTTCTTACCGCATTAGGGGTAAGTTGTACATTGTTACGGAACATACATAGAATAGATATGACTTGCTAGACCGTTAGGCTAAATGGTGTAGTATAATTTCGCTAGCGAGCTAGGTAATGAGCTGTGTTGACTGCTAACATTAGCAAGTGGTAACCTTAGCACCGGGTTCTCCTCTATTTCTATACATTTCCCTAGTGATTAGCTTGGCAAACTGCTTCTCGTGAACCGTTTTGATAAAAACCTCTATGTTGGCTCTATGTTTTTGTTGCTTTATGGTTTGTCAAATGTATGCCTGAACTGAAACAACCATTGTTAGTTTGCTTGCTAGCATTTTGTTCGGGACTTTGCTTGCTAGCTGGGATTGCTACTGTTTCTTTCTAGCGAGCGTCGAAAGCGCGTCATTTTAATTTTAATTTTTGGTGTGTATGGTATAACTAGTTTGCTAACCGACTCTTCCCATGGTAAGCTCTTCAGTCAACTAATCTTAATTGTTTTGGGGGCTGAATTGTTTTCAGTATGAAAGACCCTTTATTCACAGTGTTCATTCGCTAGTTGGTTCTTTATCTGTGGTCACACGGAAGTAGCTAGTTATGTTTTGTATAGTGATTGCTAGTGTCACTATTATGCAGAAAGCCGTGCTCCACAAAAACGTTCACGGTTGCTTTCTGTTTGCTAGTTACAGCATTTGCAGACACCTTCATGTAATACCTCTTTGGATTATGTACCTGAAGTGCAGTTAACTTGTACGCATAGCTATAGGCCCAGGATAGGGACATGCAAGAGTTTGTGCATGCACTATCATAATTGGTGTGTGCAATAGCTATGCAATGTGTGTTCAGATGTTTTTTCTCTATCTCAAGACAAGTGAAGGGTAGTTGTGTTCGCGATTCTGTTTGTATTTGACCATTGTTTGGCTGATCTGTTTGCTGCCATCTCTGTGCTCTGCCTGTCATTAATGAAATCGTGTTCATTTTACCTCTCATATAAGTATTGTCTTGTCAGCTCTTTTATAGTTTTGGAAATGAGAATAGATTAATGACTTATTACATTTTCATGAAATATGATATGATTGTATTTTTGCATTTTCTAATTGTCCTTACCTTTTGTTCTTTTGCTGTGTTCCTTGTGCTATCTTTTTAGGTATTGTAAATGAAACATGCTGTTAAGTTGGATTTGCCAAACCATTTACAGTAAGTGTTTTTTTTTTTTTTTTGAATGTATAGGAAAATATTTTGTAGTGTATGACCATAATATTTGAAGGTATTGTTAATGCAGTTGGCCCTGACTGCATGTAGGCCTAAGCTTTACATAGCGGAGAGAGACAGTGGGGGGAAAAGTTTCAGCATTCAGGACTTTTGATGTTTTGACTGTTGATCAGTTGGCCATCATACTGGAGTGTAATATGTTATCTGTGCGTGGAGAAAGTGACCCCCGCCCCCCCTTGTCCTTTTTTCCAGGAGAAGTGAGTAGAAACTAGTGACCATGAAGGTTGACAGAAGCAAATTAAAGAAGACTCCCACTGAAGCGGTATGTGTGCCCAGCCTTTTGATCTGTCTAATCCAGCAAGTGCATTAGGGTGTGTGTGTGTGTGTGTGTGTGTTTGAGCTGTGGCAACTCGGCCGAGTTTTGCATGTTCTGACTCTCCTGCTCCCCCTTCTCAGCCTGCTGACTGCAGGACGCTGATCGAGAGGCTGAAAGGATGCAGCGACGAGCAGCTGCTCCTGGAGCTGCAGCAGATCAAGACATGGAACATCGGCAAGGTGAGTGTGCCAGCCACACCCTGGTGTTTGGGTGATTCACTGCCACTCATGTGGCGTCTGGGTTCCCTGACCACCCTTAGTATATGTCATACCTGTGGAAGCAAGGTCTCTGTCGCACAGATGCACGTTTCCTCTTACACTCTCTCTCTCTCCCTCTCCCTCCCTCCGTGTCTCTCTCCACGCCCTCTTCCTCAGTGTGAGCTATACCACTGGGTGGACCTGCTTGACCGATTCGATGGGATCCTGTGTGACGCCGGACAGACCGTTGAGAACATGTCCTGGATGCTGGTGTGCGATCGGCCGACCAACAGTCAGCTCAAAGCCCTGTTGTTGGCTGTACTGAATTTCACAGCCTTGCTGATTGAGTACAGTTTCTCAAGGCACCTGTACAGTTCTATAGAGGTATGTCACAAATTGAATCTCTTCCTTCTAGATCTAATGGCGTAAAGAACGCTCCCCTTGCTGTATTTTTAAAGGCTAACTATACAATCCATTGTCCCTCCTCCGTCCTGTTTTTTGCAGCACCTGACCACCTTGCTAGCCTCCTGTGACATGCAGGTGGTCCTGTCAGTGCTGAACCTGCTGTACGTCTTCAGTAAGCGCTCAAACTACATCACAAGATTAGGCTCCGACAAGAGAACGCCTCTGCTGGCCCGTCTGCAACACCTGGCCGAGGTATGGTATGGCAAGCATCCTGGCGCTCCACGAGTACCAGCCAGCCTCCCAGATGGCTTGAAAATATGTTTTTCTCTGTGTGTGTCACAATCGCTGGCGCTCTGATCGCTATCTGAGCTGCCGTTTTTTTTTTTTTTAAACACATGCCTCCTGTGTGTGCACAGCACACATATGTAGAGCTAATTGACCTGGGTGAACCTGTCTTGTGTACAGTAGCAGGCATTCCATTCCCTTGTCTGTTTTGCATTATGTCTGACTCTGGTCCCTCCCACCCCTTTCCTCCTCCTCCTCCTCCTCCTCCCTCTGTAGAGCTGGGGCGGCAAAGAGAACGGCTTTGGCCTGGCAGAGTGCTGCAGAGATCTGCCCATGTCGGTGAGTGCTCGCTTCTCTGACAGAGGAGCCCCATTTCTATATCCAGCCCCCCTCCCTCCCTCCTTCTAATTAACAAATAGTGCTGGAGTGCAGCTGGGCATTTATTGCTTTGGTCTTCATTGATCTAATTTCTTTGCCTTCTCCGCTCTGTCTCTTTGGGCCATTTTTTTTTTCTCCCTCTTCTCGGCTGGCGTCGTCTCGGAGCAGAAGTACCCCCCCAGTGCCACGACTCTGCACTTTGAGTTCTACGCTGAACCCAGCGGCGAGGTCAAAGTGGAGCGAAAGGTACCGGTCATGTTTCTCTCTTAAACTTCTACTCCTCTAGTCTGAGATTAAGGCAAGGCACAGGAGACAAAGTGATATAAGCCCATTAATGTATTTATTTATTTTTAGGTTTTATATGTTGATATCCCAAAGATGTATCTAAAATGAAATATATTCCTGTCTGTTTCAGTCGAGCAGCAACACGTTACACTACATTCACATTGAACAACTGGATAAGGTAAGTCCTGTTTTCTTTTTTCAAGAGTAAGTAAACCTGTCCTCACAGGTTTCAGATGCATTGATTGATTTGCCTGTTCATTTGTGCTTACTCTTGTGTGCAGATCTCGGAGAGTCCGTCTGAGATCATGGAGTCGCTGACGGTCATGTACAACATCCCAAAGGACAAGCAGACTTTGCTCTTCACACACATTCGCCTGGCCCACGGCTTCTCCAACCACAAGAAGAGGCTGCAGGCCGTCCAGGCCAGACTACACGCCATTTCCATCCTGGGTGAGAGAGGGAGTGTGTGTGTGTGTGCGCGTGTGCGTGTTTGTGTGTATTTGAGTCTCTTGTTTGTATTTGTGTCTCCACAAGGTCCTGACCTGAAAATAAAGGTCTTCTTTGTTCCTATCAATTCAGACATGAACAGTCCCCCAACGCATGTAATGCTGAGGTGCTTTTTTCCCTCCATGTCAATGTTATTTTTTACAGTGTACTCCAATGCCCTCCAAGAGTCAGCCAACAGTATCCTCTACAACGGCTTGATAGAGGAACTAGTGGATGTGCTGCAGATCACAGACAAACAGCTTGTGGTGAGGAAGATCGTTTTAAAAATCTCTTCTCTGTTGCAGTCTTATTTATTTATTTACTTTCTTTATTTTTGCGTTCCGTTTTCACATGGATGGTCTAAGGCAAGGTAGAAAGGAATTATCTACAATTGAATCATTCTGTTGCCTCAGGGAGCACCAAAAGCATAACCATCAGTGTGACAGGGAAACGGGGAACCTTACCGCTGCTGTTCCAGTATCTGTACACCTACGCACCTTTTGAGCTTTGTAATGTTGTATTGCTGACCTTGAGGGATATTGTCCAGCCTACAGCATGTGTGAATCAGATTTCTTGTTAGTGTCGAGCCCTCCCATATCGCCACCGCTCCTCTAAGTTGACCTCAGGCTTAGGAACGAGATGTTGTTTGTTGTCATCGTCGTGCTTTAACGTCATTGGCCACAGGTGGTGCGCTGACACACTGACGCTTCCTCCTTTTGCTCTGTTTTATGTCAGGACATCAAGGCTGCCTCTCTACGCACTTTGACGTCGATAGTTCACCTGGAGCGGACGCCAAAGCTTTCTAATATCATCGACTGCACCGGCACAGCCTCCTACCACGGCTTTCTGCCAGTGCTCGTGCGCAACTGCATACAGGCCATGATCGGTAAGCAAGATGAATCCGTAGTTACAGTCACCGGAGTATCCTCCTCCTGTTTCCTTGCATGTTAGACAAAGTGTCCCTCATCGTCTTGGAGCAGCTGATGTGCTGTGGATGAGAGATTCATCTCTGTTGAACGAGTGATATTTGTTCTTCCATACAACATTCTCTATATGATCAGTGGGTATATTGTGTTTTAACCATTATACTGGTGCGTTTTTTTTTTCCAGATCCTCTGATGGATCCCTACCCACACCAGTTTGCCACAGCACTCTTCTCATTCCTCTACCACCTGGCCAGCTACGACGCTGGCGGAGAAGCGCTGGTCTCCTGTGGTATGATGGAGGCCCTGCTCAAGGTGAATTCCCTCCCCACCCACCCCCACCCCCTCCTCCTGCCCTGCTCTACTCTCCTCTACTCTGCACTGCTCTGCTTTTTTCGCAGTCGGCCTCACTGACTTCCTGTCTGCCTGGCTTCCTGCGCTAATGAGCAGAGTGATGCAGACATAGTAGTCGTCTCTGCTCAAGGGGGCCTCCGCCACTCGTTAGCGCTCAGCCCTTAGCTGTGGTCCAACGGTTTAGCCCAGCACACTAGAGGGCATACTGGTTTAACTTTCCGTTAGACCTTAGTTAGTTTCAGTCCTCTTTCGGCTGACACTTGGTCTGTGTCCGCCCCACAGGTGATCAAGTTCCTTGGGGACGAACAGGACCAGATTACCTTTGTGACGCGGGCGGTGCGTGTCGTGGACCTAATCACCAACCTGGACATGGCTGCCTTTCAGTCTCACAGCGGCCTTTCCATATTCATCTGCAGACTAGAGGTAGGCCTGTGAATCCCCCACACACTCTGTTCTCTCAGTTCTCTCTCCCGAGTGTCATAGTGTCATATTTAACTGTGTGTGTGTGTGTGTGTGTGTGTGTGTGTGTGTAGCATGAGGTGGACCTGTCCAGGAAGGAGTGCCCATTTGTCATCAAGCCAAAGATCCAGAGGCCTAGCACGACAGTGGACACGGAGGACATGGACACAGACATGGACAGTCAGTACTACTTCCTCCATCTGACTCTTCTGTCTTCCACAAAACACTGTTTTTTTTATCTTTCTTCACATAATAGAGAGGAGATAGTGATGTTGGGTGTTGCTGCTTTTGAATTGTAGTGTCTGAGGTTTTCATGGAGAGCAGCCCTGGACCATCCACCTCTGCTGGCACCAAAACAGAGGCAGACTCCCGAGCACAGAGCAGCACTGCCTCTACACCTAGAGCAGGTACAATGACTACACTACCCAGAATGCAATTTTGTGGAAACACATTTATAGTGTGAATGTATTGGAATGAGCCTGTGTTGTGTATTGATGGGTTTTACAAGGTATGTTTACCCCTTTTGTAGGTGTACAGTGCATCCCGCAGAGGGCAGCTCTGTTGAAGTCCATGTTGAACTTCTTAAAGAAAGCCATTCAGGACCCGGCCTTCTCGGATGGCATCCGTCACGGTGAGCCCCCTCTCCCCCCAACCCCGCTGGCACACTGTGCTATTCTGAATGCGCAGCCCCATGTCTTATTAGCAAGTAGCCACTCGTGGCTAATGGCCCAGCTAACTTACAATGTAGGCGACATCTGTTTTGTGCCAGTCTGTCCCTGGTGGTACTGCATACTAATAAGTGTTTTTTTGCTGACTTCACTTTATGTGTCTCTCTTACCCTGTTCTCAGTAATGGATGGGTCCTTGCCTACCTCACTCAAACACATCATCAGTAATGCCGAGTATTACGGGCCCTCGCTCTTCCTCCTTGGTGAGTTTGTGACACACACACATATACACACACACACACACACACACACACACACACACACACACTCTCCTGCAAAGGTTTCACCCCAGTGTTAAATTTGGAGATTTGTATCTGGGGAGCCTATTTGGGGTTTCCCCTTGCCTTGTTAAGGGGTTATAAAGGGTTGTTTGGGTAGCGGTGCTGCACTGCTTAGCATTAAAAGAGCAGGCCCTCCTTGTATAGGCCTGGGAGTGGAGTTGATGCCAAGTGTCTCACGGTTTTTGTCCTCGTTAGTTTCTCCCTGTGGTAACGTCCCCTTGCTAACTGACACACACTCTTTCTTTCTCTTCTTTCTCTCTCTGTCTCTCTTTCTTTCTCTCTCTCTCTCTCTCTCTCTCTCTCTCTCTCTCTCTCTCTCTCTCTCTCTCTCTCTCTCTCTCTCTCTCTCTCTCTCTCTCTCTCTCTCTCTCTCTCTCTCTCTCTCTCTCTCTCTCTCAGCCACGGAGGTGGTGACAGTGTTTGTGTTCCAGGAGCCCTCTCTGCTCTCCTCTCTACAGGACAATGGCCTCACTGATGTCATGCTGCACGCGCTGCTCATCAAAGACGTGAGTCTGCAGCTTCCCACTCTCTCTCACACACACATACTCACACTCTCTCTCTCCCTTTCTCTCTCTCCTCTCTCTGCCTCTCTTTCTCTCTCTCTCTCTCTCTCTCTCTCTCTCTCTCTCTCTCTCTCTCTCTCTCTCTCTCTCTCTCTCTCTCTCTCTCTCTCTCTCTCTCTCTCTCTCTCTCTCTCTCTCGGTCTCTGCCTCTCAAGTGTATCTGTCCATCTGTCCTCCTTCGTCTCTCGGCCTGTGCTTCATTTTCACCTGCAGCTGTGACGCATAGGGGGATTCTACGTCATGGTGTTGGGCAGGTTCCCAACGCCCAGAGCGAGAGAGAGGAGATGAGAGCCGCTCGCTTATTTCAATATTTTAGCGTGGCAGAAAAATCAAAACTGCACCAATGTGGTGGTGGTGGTGGGCAGGATAAGTCTCATAATAACTCTGGAACTGTTTCCATGGCTGGGCAGCGATTTTGTTTTTGTTGGAGCAGGTTTGCCAATAGCTGTCTCAAACCTCAAAACATATTTTAGCCCTTGGAGTGGTCTAAATTGATGCATTTATGTTTCGATTTTTATTATTTTCTTTCCTTTCTTTTTTTTTGTGTGTGTGCCTGGCTTTGGTCTGACGAGCACAAAGGGTTTGATAAATTGACTGCATTATCTTTTTCCACCATCTTTCTCTTTTTCCATTCTGCTCCTGTTCACTGTGCCTAGTGGTCGGCTTGTTTTAAAATGTCACGCTGTGGCAGCCTGTGAACCGATGGAAATGGATGGACTATATCTTACACACACACACACACACACACACACACCTCAATTGTAGTGCCAGTGCTTTTTAAGGCACGACTTGTGCATCGTCACTCTCAGTCTGCTTCTTTCTCCAGCTATCTAGAATGAATTGGCTCTTGGTTTTCATCCCTTTATCTATTTTCATTTGGTGTGTGTGTGTGTGTGTGTGTGTGTGTGTGTGTGTGTGTGTGGCTGCCAGCATATTCTCATGGATACGAGAGGTTCATCTTCAGGAGGCTACACACACACACACACGCAAACCAGTGCACTCCTCTTCCTCCTCCTCATCATCTTCCTCCTCCGCGACAAACGTTCCCCGAGTGGCTCTGGCGCTCGGCCTCAGTCGCCTCAGCACTCTGTCTCTCACTCGTTCTCTCTTCTGCCTCCCTCCCCCTCTTCTACCGCTCTTTTATTTTATTTATTTCCCTCCACTCCGCTCCTTTTTTTGGTTTTTCTCTTTCTCAGACTCTCTCTCTGTCTCTGCAGGTCCCTGCCACCAGAGAGGTGCTGGGCTCCCTGCCCAACGTCTTCAGCGCCCTGTGCCTCAACGCCCGCGGCCTGCACTCGTTTGTGCAGTGCCAGCCCTTCGAGCGCCTCTTTAAGGTGCTGTTGTCCCCCGACTACCTGCCCGCCATGCGCCGCAGACGCAGCTCCGACCCGCTGGGTAAGCAGCAGCAGCAGGGGTTCACCTAGAGTGCACTTATGCATGTGTGTGTACACACACACACACACACACACACACACACACACACACACACACACACACACACACACACACCAACTATCATAAGAGAATTTAACCTGACTTGGCTGTTGAGCTTGCCTTAGAAAATTGGGACTGCACTGTTCTAATGTGAATGCATATATTTGTGTGTGTGTGTGTGTTTTAGGAGACACTGCTTCCAACTTAGGCAGTGCAGTGGACGAGCTGATGAGACATCAGCCCACTTTGAAGACCGACGCCACAACCGCCATCATTAAGGTGCGTGCTTAGTCGAGAACTCAACACACAACTGGCTTACTCAAAATCAACCAGTGGTGTTCAGTGCAGACACCGTCGCTAAAGCTAAATTGATGCTAACGTCCTCCATCTTATTCCAAACCTTGCAGTTGCTGGAGGAGATCTGTAACTTGGGCCGCGCCCCGGAATACATCTGCCAGAAGCCCTCCATCCAGAAGGCGGACGGCACGGTGGTGGTGGCCTCCACGCGCTCCAACCACGCGGCCGAGGAGGCCTCCAGCGAGGACGAGGAGGAGGAGGAGGCGCTCCACACCTTCAGCCAGCAGCAGGGGGAGCCGGAGAGCAACAGACAGTTAGTTCACATTCCGTCTCGTGGCGTTTGTGTGAACAGGAGCCCTTTGTATGTCACCCCGGTGGAGTAGTCTGTGGTGCAATGGGATAATTGTGTTCTCCAGCCTCCCTGGCCTCTTTTAATGTGGAAAGTGTTGACCGTGTGTGTGTGTGTTTGTGTTGCTTTCACAGAGTGGTTGGCACTGAAGAGAGAATCCCCATTCCCCTCATGGATTATATTTTGAATGTGGTGAGTGTTTGGCCAGCACCCCTCCATAGAAGGGACAGCAGGCCCTGAAAAAATGCCATTGATTCTCCATACTTGCCCAATAGAAACACCTCCAAACAAACACATAACCCCCCTGGATTAACTGCTCTCCCTGTTTCTGTTTCTCTCTCCCTGTATGTCTGTCTGTTGGCTTGTCTCTCTCTCTCTCTCTCTCTCTCTCTCTCTCTCTCTCTCTCTCTCTCTCTCTCTCTCTCTCTCTCTCTCTCTCTCTCTCTCTCTCTCTCTCTCTCTCTCTCTCTCTCTCTCTCTCTCTCTCTCTCTCTCTCTCTCTCTCTCTCTCTGTGTTTTTTCCTGTGGTCATCTCTAGATGAAGTTTGTTGAGTCCATCCTCAGCAACAACACGACTGATGACCACTGCCAGGAGTTTGTGAACCAGAAGGGCCTGTTGCCCCTGGTGTCCATCCTCGGCCTACCGAACCTACCCATCGACTTCCCCACTTCCCCTGCCTGCCAGGCAGTAGCGGGAGTCTGCAAGTCTATACTGGTGAGACAATCTTCAGAGAATCTTAAAAAAGAAACTAAATGTGACTATAGCAGAGTCAGACTTGGCCCTAGCATTGACAGTAGACTCTTCAGAACAAAACTTCTAGACACCTGAACTGGCACCTAGCCACATAGACTCTTGATTCAGGGCAAGGACAAATCATTACCAGGCTGTGTCAGGGCTGTCAGTTCTGTATCTTCTTCCTCCCACTGACACATGCCTTACAAATGAGTCATGGCTTTGGAAACAGAGCTGAAATTCCTGACAAGCCGTGCTGTTCAGCCAATTGCAGTAGTTGTGTCAGCTTCACTGTCCAGACTATTTTCACTATAAACAAAGATTAAAGGTGAGTTCCTGCATGGTTTCACTGCTATCACAGGCATCTGCCCTTGATCTGTTAGCTGCCTGCCTCCTGAATACACTGGCTGAATTTCAATGTCCCCAATAAGCCCTAAGATCTGAACCCTCAAAGACTTAACTAGAATGATTCTACCTTGATTGGCCAGTTCATGGCAGTTAAGTTTTTACGGGTTCAATGATTAGGGATTAGGGCGGATTGGGATTCAGCCACTGTGAAAAAGTCTGGGCTCGGAAGACAACACGGGAGATGCCTACAATTTGAGACCAAAAGTGAAATCACTGAAACCATGCAGGAATGCCTATTGCACCTCTCAAGTGATGCCAGTTTGGCTGAATCTCAGTGTCCTCACTGAACCCTGAACCCTCAAGGACTTCACTGGAATGAGTCTGCCTTATCATTGGCCAGTTCATGCAAATTAAGTCTTTGAGGTCTCCCTAACCCAAACCCTAACCCTTGGGGTTTAGAGTGGATATTGTGATTCAGGCTTTCTCTAAATCCTTCTCATGCTAAGTCTCTTTTCTCTCCTTGGATGGATCTAACCTCCCCACCCACCCCTCTGTTGTTCTTCTTGTCCCTGCAGACTCTGTCCCACGAGCCCAAGGTGCTGCAGGAAGGCCTGTGCCAGCTGGACAGCATCCTGACTGCGCTGGAGCCTCTGCATCGGCCCATCGAGGTGCCCGGGGGCTCGGTTCTGCTGCGCGAGCTGGCCAACGCCGGCCACGTCACCGACGCCACGCTCTCGGCCCGCGCCACGCCGCTCCTGCACGCGCTCACCGCCGCCCACGCCTACATCCTCATGTTCGTCCACACGTGTCGCGTGGGACAGGTGAGTGTAGGGGAACACAGGGGCCACAGAGGGTTGAATGTATAGAAAAGCCTGAAAGACAACGTGGTCAGACAGACAAGCCTGCCTGTATGAATTGCTGCTGTTATGTCCAAGCTCTGTGCTCTGTTTGGATATGTGGGCAGAAGCACTGTGAAGAATGCTGATGTGAATTCCTTTCTCTCTCTCTCTCTTGTGCTCTATCCTCCTCTCTTTCGTTCTCTCTCTCTCTCTCTCTCTCTCTCTCTCTCTCTCTCTCTCTCTCTCTCTCTCTCTCTCTCTCTCTCTCTCTCTCTCTCTCTCTCTCTCTCTCTCTCTCGCAGAGTGAGATCAGGGCCATCTCAGTGAATCAGTGGGGCTCCCAGCTTGGCCTGAGTGTGCTGAACAAACTGAGTCAGCTGTACTGCTCGCTGGTGTGGGAGAGCACTGTGCTGCTGTCCCTCTGCACGCCCAACAGGTCAGCTCTCGCCTCTCATCACCCCGCCTATGACGCATATATTCCACAATTCCACTGAAAATCGGCCTTGTGTCGTACAGAACGCCTAATGCCAATGAATAAAAACGTTTGGTAATTGTATGATTTGATCGATTATGTGAAGCCAGCCAAAAATAGCAAATTCTATATATAGCCTTCATTTGTCCATACAGGAAATGTGTTATTGCCACAATGTAATACAGTGCCTCACAAACAGAAAAATACACATAGGGTTTAAACACCTCCAACCCACCACCATACATGACTCTCCCCCATCTACCCATACACAAAGCTACATTCAACACTCTCACATATCAACATATGACAAACTCTGGTACGCAGAACACATGCATAGACATTCACAAATATTGTTAATTATCATTCACATCATACCATACCATCACATGTTATGAATGTGACAAAAAGTGCTACCACACAACAGGGTTTGTTTAGCCTCTCACCTGTGGTGCTAATCCCTTTTGCTCTCCCTCTCTATCTTTTCTTCCATCCATCTCTCCTGTTTTCTATCCTTCTCCCTTTTTTTTTCTCCCTGCAGTCTGCCCCCTGGTTGTGAGTTTGGCCAGGCCGACATGCAGAAACTGGTTCCCAAGGAGGAGAAGCCGTCCGGCAGCAGCGCCGCTTCCTCCAGCAGGAGGACCGGTAAGGAGACGAGCACTCGTGAGTCGAACGCCTAAAGGCCACCGCACACCGGCTCCGACACAGTGCTGAGCACTCCTCTTCCAAAATTCTATTCCATTGTTTTCAATGCAACCCCGCACACCAGCGCCGAACTCTTCCGCCGTCGATTGTGAATTACGATTCAAGTCTATTTTGTCGGAGCCGTCCATTGACATCCATTGTTAATATCACAGGCTACTGTGCTAGGTGCTAGGCAAAATTGTCGGATTCGAAAGTGCTCCGCAATGCTGTCGGAGTCGGTGTGCGGACGGCCTAAAGGCCTTTCGGATTCCACTCTTTGCCGGCACACACCGGCAGCGCGCTACTAGCAACCAACAAAGTGCAGTAGCCTATGGGATCAACAATGTATATTCTGAACAGTTCCAATAAAATACACCTCATTCGTAATCAACAGGTGGTGGCGGCGGTAGAGTTTGGCACTGGTGTGCGGGGTTGCATTGAAAAACATGTTGCATGTCAGAGCTGATGTGCGGATCCCTTAGCTGTGCGCTAATTAGGGGAGAGGAAGCAGTGCTATCTCCCCATGCACTCCTACTGGTGCTATTGCTCAATAATGCAAGATCTCCAGCATGGGGGGCTAAGAGAGAGGGCTTCCATTTGTACACTTAAGAGTTCTATCGAAGGAACCGACAATAGTGATGTAACACCCAAGATGCAATCAGAAAAGCACATGAGCTAGATTAGACATTCGTTGATGGTCAGAAATGAATTGTTTTTATTGGCCAAGTATGCTTGTATACACAAGGAATTTGACTTTAGTTGGCTTTCAGTGCATCAAAGATGGTACAGTATAGACATATGCTGTATAATAGAGGCAACAGTATACATACAAGCACATATCAACATGATGAACAATAATGCAATAAACAAATAACAACATAGATTACACATAAATTAATTGGGAATAAAAGTGCATTGCTATCTATCAGAAGTAGTTTTTGACCTGGGTGTAATGTTTGCTCCAGCAGAGGCAGATGCACTGGCAGTGGACCCCTCAGCCCAAGGCCTGTTGGAAGGCATGGGGCTAGACGGAGACGCCCTGGCCCCCATGGAGACGGATGAGCCCACGGCGACCGACCCCAAGGCCAAGTCCAAACTCACCCCAGCCATGGCCACACGCATCAAGCAGATCAAACCTCTGCTCTCCGGTCAGTGGTGTTACACAGCAGCAGTGTGCCTCTAGTTTATAAGAGTCTTGATTTAATGATGTTTATGTTCGTCTTGCCAGCATGTTTCTTTTAAAGCTCTGATTTATTTCAGACGAGTAGATAATGGTTGCTTATGTTGAACCTTGCCTTGCACCTTCTGGCTTGAGAATGAATTCCTTTTGCCGTTCCTCCTCCTCCTCCTTCTCCTCCTCCTCCAGCTTCCTCACGTCTGGGCCGGGCTCTGGCCGAGCTCTTCGGGCTGCTGGTGAAGCTGTGCGTGGGCTCGCCAGTGCGTCAGCGCCGCTCGCACCACACCACCAGCACGGGCACAGCCCCAACCCCTGCGGCTCGCGCCACCGCCTCTTCCCTCACCAAGCTGCTCACCAAGGGCCTGAGCTGGCAGCCACCACCCTACACGCCCACGCCTCGATTCAGGTGCGCCGGCGGGAGAGCCAGCCTCCTCTCTCAAATCCCCCAGGGCCTCTCGGGTCCCCTCCTATTGCTTTTAGCTTTTGGCTGCGGGTGTTTTACCTAGTCAGCATTTCTTTCAGCTCAGTCAGTGTGTTGTCCAAGAAGCATTTTATTGATTAAACTGCCTGAAATCTAATGGCACAGCCATACTCTACTCATCAGATGAAACTTTTTATTGTTGTTGTGGGTTTTAGGATGGCTGTGTTGGTGTCGCATACATCCCATAATTTCATAGAATAGCATTTGATAGAGATTTGACTATAATTGGTGTAGACTATATAGACTTAACTTAATTTTCAACCAGATAGGAAGTTTCTTTCTTGCCTCCGTTACTCTTTGGTGCTTTTTGTACTGTCTATGAGGCACTTGCTTAGTAGTTGGCACTGTACAAGTGTAATTTAATAGAATTGACTTGTCTTGAATTGAATACAGACTTCTAGAATCTTCTTTGTTCCTTTCCTCTCCAGGCTGACGTTCTTCATCTGCTCTGTGGGCTTCACGTCGCCCATGCTGTTCGATGAGAGGAAGTACCCCTACCACCTCATGCTGCAGAAGTTCTTCTGTTCCGGCGGCCATGATGCCTTGTTTGAGTGAGTGCAACAGATGCCTCAGTATAAAAAAGAAATCCCTTCTCATTCATCATTTGATTGTTGGAAACTAATGTGTGTGTGTGCGTGTGTGTGTGTGTGTGTGTGTGTGTGTGTGTGTGTGTGTGTGTGTGTGTGTGTCCTTCAGGACGTTTAACTGGGCCCTGTCCATGGGAGGCAAGGTGCCCGTGTCCGAGGGACTGGAGCACACAGACCTGCCCGATGGCACTGGAGAGTTCCTGGATGCCTGGCTCATGCTGGTGGAGAAGATGGTGAACCCCAGCACCGTGCTGGACTCTCCCCACTCCCTGCCCGCCAAGGTGCCCGGAGTCACCACCACCGCACCCCAGTTCAGCGCCCTGCGCTTCCTCATCGTCACCCAGAAGGTCTGTTGATTACTTGAGAATTACTTGTTGAGCAGAGACTGCAGCACCAACAAAAAATATCTTGTTAGATAGGTGTGTTTAAAAAAACAAACAAAAAAAACCCTTTTTAGTGTGTTGCTTGTAGTGCTTTCATTTTCTGAGGCTTTGTTAATGCTTTCATGAATTTTTCTTTTGATTCTTGTCTGAGTGGATGAAAGCATGTTTCATGTTTGTATTTTCTTCTCCTTGTAAATGTCCTTGTAAATGTCCTTCCTAGGCGGCCTTCAATTGCATTCGCAGCCTGTGGAACCGCAAGCCGCTGAAGGTGTACGGCGGACGCATGGCTGAGTCTATGCTGGCCATCCTTTGCCACATCCTACGTGGCGAGCCCGTTATTCAGGAGCGCTTGGCCAAGGAGCGCGAGGGAACCGTGCGTCCCGAAGAGGACACAAGCTCCGCCGGGACAGCCGTCTCCGCCACCTCCGCCACCGCAGGAGGAGCAGGAGGGTCCACCGGAGAGGCAACCACCGCAGGTAGCGGTGGATCGACTACGGGAGCAGAAGAAGGAAGTAGTTCCACACCGCGCCGAGAACCACAGGTCAACCAGGCTCAGCTCACACAGGTACAAAAAAAATAATTAATAAAAAACAACAGTATTGCCGCATCTGTATGATTGCTTCTTTGCCCACTGGACTGAACTGCCCCTCACCTTTCTGCTGTGAGAACTTCATTCTGGCTGATTTATGAAAAACTGGACACGTCAATCCTGTTTTTGTGATATGTACTCTGAAAATTATGGAAGCCCGTATCTGCCACATAGAAAAAATAGATCATGTATCTCGCAATTCTGAGGTAGTATCTCAGTAATTGCGAGATGGTGTCTCAGAATTGTGAGAGATTAAGTCTGAATTGTGAGAGGCCATTATCTTGGAATTGCGAGATATTCCAAGATAGAATCTCAAAATTGCGAGATGCATGATCTGGAATTTTTCCCCCTCAGTGGCAGATATGGCCTTCCATATAAAATTTCCTTTAAAAAAAAAATAAATAAATAAATTTATAGGCCTACTATTAATAATAACTGCTTTATTCCTCTCCCTCCCTGCCGTGATGTAGCTGATGGACATGGGCTTCTCCAGAGAACACGCCATGGAGGCCCTGCTCAACACCAGCACCATGGAGCAGGCCACCGAGTACCTGCTCACTCATCCCCCGCCCCTGCTCAGCGCCGCCGTCAGAGTAAGAGCGCACACACACACACACACACACACACACACACTCTCAGGTGCACACACTCTCTCAATACAGTACATGCTCGGACAACACCCATTTCTTATACACACACACACACACACACACACAGTTAGTCCCCTCATGGCCAGTACAGTGTAGTTACTGTGTGCCGTGTTTTCATAGGAGTTTGCCATGTCTGAAGAGGATCAGATGATGAGAGCCATAGCCATGTCTCTGGGACAGGAGGTCAGCATGGATCAGCGCTCTGACTCCCCCGAGGTGGGCACTCATTTCCTCTCACACACACACACACATGCACACACACACATGCACACACATGCACACACATGCACACGCACGCACACACACACAAGTGCATACGTGTTTATGCAGACTTAACAGCTGACATGCTTTGACAGCTTGCTGTTTTTTTAGCCTAGGGTTGGTTTTGTTTTATTACATTATTATTTTTTTTTTTCCTACTTAACATCACCTATCCCATATTCACACCTACCATTGCATTATGTTGCTTTCCTTGGTTTGTTTGTGAAATGCATCATGTATAACTATTTCTATTGCAGTGTTTTTATGTTCTTTAAACAGTACACTTTTGAGTGGATGTACAGTCCAAGCCTGAACTCTCTCTCCTCTCTCTTTATCTATCTATTTCTCTCTCTCTCTCTATCTCTTTCTATCCCGAAGGAGGCGGCGCGTCGGCGAGAGGAGGAAGAGCGGCGCGCACGGGAACGCGCTGAGGAGGAAGAGGCGCGCTGCTTGGAACGCATCCTGGAGGCGGAGCCTATCGACAGCACCGAGCTGCACGCCTTCACCGACACCATGCTGCCCGGCTGCTTCCACCTGCTGGACGAGCTGCCCGACACCGTGTACCGCCTGTGCGACCTGCTCATGACCGCCATCAAGCGGAGCGGCCCTGAGTACCGCGACCTCATCCTCCGGCAGGTCGTCAACCAGGTCGGTGACCTTTTTGACCCTTAGGAAATGCCACGTCTTTTTTTTTTTTTTTTTTTTTTTTTTGTGATCATTTTTTTTATTGACACCATTCATTTAATTCAACAAGGGTAGACAAGAAACCAGGTGTGTAAGTGTGTGATAATGTATGAAACACTCAGATGGTGTGAAGGAAATGCCACGTCTTGAGTCTTGTTAGTGTTTGACGCTGGAGAAATGGAGCAAGGCAAGAAAGCCCACAATGGCCATCTGTTCTTCCCTGCCAGTGTAACTACTTTAAATAGCTTCAGTTAGATGCAGTTGAGCCGAAAAGATGTTCACCCACGGTGGATGCAGCTGGCCTCAGTTTCCCAAAAGCGTAGTCGCTAACCAGTTAGAAATGGTTGCAATGCATTTTCCTATTGACAACCAGCAAAATTGCCAACTTGGTTAGCAACTATGCTTTTGGAAACAGACCCCTGTTGTGAACTCTCAGACACACACTGATCTGAACATTCAGTCTGGCAAACCCCTAGCTTTTGTCACAACACAGTGGAGGCCAGATTGAGATGCACAGCAGATCAGTATGTGTGAGTACCAGACTAGGTCCGGACATCTTTGAAATACCCTCTCACACATAAAAGAAGACTACCTCAAAGTGTGGAATCGTTGCTTAGGTGTGTGTGTGTGTGTGTGTGTGTGTGTGTGTGTGTGTGTGTATGGGCAGTTGTAGTGTAGTGGTTAAGGAACTTGGCTAGCTGGAAAGTTTGGGTTTGTATCCCACCTTCCACCGTTGTGCCCTTGAGCAAGGCACTTAAGCCCAATTTGCTCCAGGGGAGACTGGCCTTGAACTACAGTAATTGATAGCTGACAAATGTAAGTCTCTTTGGATAAAAGCGTCTGCTAAATGCATGAATATAAATTTATTATAAATATGTGTGTGTTTGTTTTTGTTTGTGTTGACAGGTGTGGGAGGCTGCAGACGTGCTCATCAAAGCAGCAGTGCCCCTCACCACCAGCGACACCAAGACTGTTTCAGAGTGGACCCGGCAGATGGCCACCCTGCCCCAGGCCTCCAACCTGGCCACCCGCATCCTACTGCTCACGCTGCTCTTTGAGGTGAGACAACCCACAACCACTCCACACTCTAGCGTACAATACAGTATTCTGCTCACTCATACAGATGTGCAAAGCAATACAACCCTTCTAATTTTGGATTCTGTGTGTGTGTGTGTGTGTGTGTGTGTGTGTGTGTGTGTGTGTGTGTGTGTGTGTGTTTAGGAGCTGAAGCTGTCGTGTGCGCGGGTGGTGGAGAACAGCGGGGTGCTGGCTGTGCTCATTAAGCTGCTGGAGGTGGTGCAACCCTGCCTGCAGGCGGCCAAAGAGCAGAAGGACATCCAGACTCCGAAGTGAGTCAGACACACACACACACACACACATCTCACTCTCTTTCTCTGACACACGCACATATGCACGTACACACACATACACACTCTCTCGCTCTAACACACACACACACTCTCTCTCTCGCTCTAACACACAAACACATGCACACATTCTCTCTGCTCTAACACACACACACACACACACACACACACACACACACACACACACACACACACACTCACTCACCCCTGAGCAGCGTGCTCAGCTTCTGATTACTGCTCCGGTCTCAGCATGCTCTCCCACTACCGCATAATGTACCGTTCAGCCACTCTTGCATTAGCAGAGGAGTTGACCTTCTGCTGTTGTGTGTGTGTGTGTGTCTGTGTGTGTGTGTTGTGTGTGTGTGTGTGTGTGTGTGTTGTGTGTATGTGTAGGTGGATCACCCCTGTGCTGCTGCTCATTGACTTCTATGAGAAAATGGCCGTCTCGTCCAAACGGAGAGCTCAAATGAACAAGGTAGGTGGTCCCTCCTGCCGGTGCAGAAATGACACCGCCATGGCGATAACTCCAAGGAACGCCATTTAACTTCTCAGTTTGAGGCCTTGTTGTTGTACACTCTATTGTGAGTGTTCACACACTTAAGTGTTCTCTTTGTTCTCTCCCCTATGTCCAGTATTTGCAGCCCAATGGCAACAACTGGCGCTGGTTTGACGACCGTTCAGGCCGCTGGTGCAGCTACAGCGCCAGCAACAACAGCACCATCGACTCCGCCTGGCGCGCCGGGGAGACCAGCGTGCGCTTCACTGCCGGCCGCCGCCGCTACACTGTGCAGTTCAACACCATGGTGCAGGTAAGGCTGTCTGATCCAACCTACAGGATACCTATACCCACTTGTTCGCTCATTGACTGTTTCTCAATGTCAAGAATGCTTCCTTAATAGAATGCTTTCCAGCGAGTCAGTTGCTAGAGAGAAAAGTCTGAGAACCTTTTTAGACGTTTGAGATAAATTTGGTGTTATTCGATGACGCAGCAAGCAGCTGTTAAGCCAGACTAAGCATGCTTCATCGACTTGAGAAACACTCATTATGCGCAGTGGTGGTGAGTGGTGTGGTTTGAAGACATTGAAGATAGAAATCAAACACAAGAAGTTGGTCTGTTTTTCATTCAGTCTGTTAGTCGTGATACTAAAGCTGTTCTAGATGGGCTGAGTGACCAGCATTTTATATCTATTAAAGATGTCCTGACATTGTGGAATTTGTCTGGTTTTCAATCCCTAAACTAAACTGAACCTAAACTATCTCCCATCTGTTTAAACGGTGACATTTGTGGTTGTTGTTGTTCGGGCCCCATTCTTGCCAGAGTGAATTTACCTTTGCTACAGAGCAATGCATAATTCAGTGCAACTCAAATGTCAAAGCATTGAGTATGGCAACTCTTCACTGCTATATTGACTTTCATATGAGACATTTTGAATTGGAAGGCCAGACAGTGTAACCTTTTGAATAATGCATGCATGAAAACTTTAGTTTTGGAGTTTGTGTATTTGTGTGTGTGTATAATTGAAAAGAAGTCATCTAAACATTTAGCCACGTCACTCTAGTAACTAAGCATGTCACTGTAAGTTTAAGTCTCATCTCAATGCAGATTCTCCTTGTCCTGTCCTTGCTGAACTCTATGTGCTCATCATCCATCATACTCAGCACAGCTTTGACTTGTGTGACTTACTGTGTGTGTGTGTGTGTGTGTGTGTGTGTGTGTGTGTGTGTGTGCGTGTGCGCAGGTAAATGAGGAGACGGGGAACCGTCGGCCGGTGATGCTGACTTTGCAGAGGATGCCACGTGCCCCCAAGCCCTCCAAAGCTGCCAGCTCCACTGACACGGACAGGGAGGGCGAGCGCGGCGTGAGCGTGCCAAGACCGAGGACGCCCAGGCCGATGCAGGTAACACACTCCCACTCCTCTCGTCTCCACCCCACTGCTTTGGCCCCAAACATAGAACAAGTGTGAGCACCAGCCAAGTCATTAAGGCTAAGAATATTTTTTTGTGCAACATAACAGCTTTTCATGCCTAGTAAGATGCAGTAGAGCTTACGGATACTGTGGGAGAGATGGGCCGACCCCACTTTCCGTAGCCTATGAGGGCATTGAGTTTCACGACAAGCGTGTTGATGTATTCATCCTTTGTTTGTACATGTTGAAGGTGTAAAATTTGGGTTTGATCTGTTAGAATCTGCGTCTACAGCTGTGGAGATGACCCAGCCCAAAGACGAGACGGAGCAAAAGGACTCCTCTTCATCATCGTCCTCCTCGGCGGCCGCCCAGGACTCCTCTGCCGCGTCATCGGAGTCGGGCGCCATCGTCGTGCAGGGCCTGACGGAGGAGATGACGACGGTGCTGATCCGCGCCTGCGTGAGCATGATCAGCGTGCCCGTGGACCCGGACACTCTGCACGCCACGCTGCGTCTGTGCCTGCGTCTGACGCGCGCCCACCAGTACGCCATGATGTTCGCCGAGCTCAAGAGCACGCGCATGATCCTGGGCCTGACGCAGAGCTCGGGCTTCAACGGCTTCACGCCGCTCGTCACGCTGCTCTTCCGGCACATCATTGAGGACCCGGCCACTCTCCGACACACCATGGAGAAGGTGTGTGGGAGCTCTCTTCAGTGTGCTGTTATTTACATATCGAATTGCAGTGTTTGAATGCACCTCTAACATCAATATCCCCTTTCTTTTTCTTTCTGTTGTCGTTCCCTCCATCCATTTCTATCTTTTCTTCACTGTCTTTGCTCTTTTTGTTTTTGTCATTTTCTTTTATTTCTTTTCTTTGCTGTCGCTCTCCGTGTCTGCCCTTGTGGTGTGTGTGTGTGTGTGTGTGTGTGTGTGTGTGTGTGTGTGTCTCCCAGGTGGTGCGTTCTGCTGTGACCAGCGGGGCGGGCAGCACCACCTCAGGCGTGGTGTCGGGGAGTCTGGGCTCACGGGAGATCAACTACATCCTGCGAGTCCTGGGCCCCGCCGCCTGCCGCAACCCTGAGTGCTTCACGGACACGGCCAACAGCTGTGTGCGAATCGCCCTCCCTGCCCCGAGGGGTGCTGGGACAGGTGAGTGACAACCGTGGAGGACCTCTCAGGCATACCGATATGATGAAACACCACAGAAACAAAAAGCGAGTGGTTCAGGAGTCATTTCCCAAAACCGTTGTTGCTAACCAGAGAGCAACTGTGTTGGTTGCAATGCAATTTTCCAATGCCAACTAACAAAGTTGGTTAGATAGCAACTAGTAACTTAGTTAGCAACTATGGTTTTGGGAAACGGACCCCTGATGTCAAATGTTTTGTTTTTTTTGTTTCTTTGTTGTTGTTGTTTGTTTAAATATGTTTTCACTACCATGTTGCCCCGATCATCGTAATCATTGTTGGCTGTTCTGTCCAGCATCAGATGACGAATTTGAGAATCTGCGGATCAAAGGCCCCAATGCAGTGCAGCTGGTGAAGACCACCCCGCTGAAGCTGTCTCCTTTGCCGTCCATTCCTGACACCATCAAAGAGGTCATCTATGACATGCTCAACGCCCTGGCAGCCTACCACGCCCCTGAGGAGGGTAAGTCTGGCCCGGAGACAGCCAGTACAATCAGCTTACTGTGCTCTACTTGCTGTCAGCCTGCTGCTATGCCTTATCTTACTGTCTTGTTTTTTAATCAATATATTTTTTTTCTCTCTGTGTATTTGTCTTTCTCTCTCTCTCTCTCTCTCTCTCTCTCTCTCTCTCTCTCTCTCTCTCTCTCTCTCTCTCTCTCTCTCTCACTCACTCTCTCTCTCTCTCTCTCTCTCTCTCTCTCTCTCTCTCTCTCTCTCTTCCTCCTGTCTTCGGTGTACTGTGTAGCAGAGAGAGGAGAGGAGCGTGCTGCCCCTGTGCCTGGAGGTCAGGACCTGTGCCAAATCCTGCAGGACGTCGGAGATGACGTCTACCAGCAGTACAGGCTCACGCGCCAGGGCAGCGACTTCGACTCCCAGTCGGCTTTCCACATCAATGTGAGTGCTCAATCCTTTTCTGTGTGTGTGGGAGCACTCACACTCTCTCTCACTCTCTCACTCTCTCACTCTCTCTCTCTCTCTCTCTCTCTCTCTCTCTCTCTCTCTCTCTCTCTCTCTCTCTCTCGCTCTCTCTCTCGCTCTCTCTCTCACTCTTCTGAAAAAGGTGTGAATCTCACCTCTGCTGTTGTCTGCTTTTCCAGACTCAGGTGTTTGCTGCAGATGGAGCTGTGGCAGAATCCTCCCAGTCTGGTACTCCGCAAGGAGAAGGTAACTACCCAACACACACACACACACACACACACACACACACACACACACACACACACACATACTCTGTTAGCAAGACTCAGAGGACCAGCATGAATCCTCTACCACAATCTTATTTCTTTACCCCTCCTACTGTGCTAAACCATAACCCCTGATTCCCCTCCCCCCCTCCTCCTTCCATTCCCACTGTCCAGCCTCCACGCCTGAGGAGATGCGCGAGGAGAAGAAGGACCAGGAAGGAGACAAGGCCGCTACGTCGGAGGAGAGCCGCGCTGCCAAGGCCAAGGCCAGCAAGCCTCTCATGCCCACTTCCACCATCCTGCGCCTGTTGGCTGAGCTTGTGCGCTCCTACGTGGGCATCGCCACGCTCATCGCCTCCTACAGCTACACCGCCGGACAGTCCGAGCTCATCAAAGAGGTCAGTCCAGTCCACCTGCAATGGCCAGCATTTGTATTGCTCTCACGGTCACACACACAACAGAATGAAGCACAAATGACTATGCAGAATTATCTGGAGAGAATCAACCTGTTGTCCTGTGTGTTTTATGTTGCTAATTGCTGTTCAGAGTATGAGAGGTATAGGAGAGTGACCTAATTTTGTGCAACACAGACCACATAGCGAAACTTAAGCTAATGCTAACAGATAAGGGCATGAATGTTTCGTTTTCACATGCCTGCATCTGTTAGCTTATCTGCAAGTTATCTATCTGTGGCACACGGTAGCCTCAAAGAACAGCGATATAGACTGACTCCAGATTTTTAATCTTAAAGCCTAAATAGACAGTTTTAACGGTAAATTGTGTTTCGTTCTCAAACTGCTTCAGCTATGTTTAGATCACATCACGCAGCCATATGAACTAACAAAAATGGGAACCAGTAGGGCACTAATAATCAAGCAATAAATCAAATTTATAAATAAACGGCCTATAAAGAACCATATGGCGTTGTGACAGTTGGACCATGTGTTCATTTTATGAAGCTGCTCATTTTTAGGCATGTGAAGCTGGTGGCATTTACAGAAGTGATTCAAATCAGTTTTGACAGGTTGAGGTTAATCCCAGGTTAATGAATTGCCTAGGGTTCAGCAGGTGTTTGGCTTGCATGGCCCTGTGCCTTCACCTTGTGAGGTGTGTTGAAGTCAAATGATGGGTGATTTGTCAGCTGTGTGTCATCGCTCCGAGTCTGAGCGTGTCGCTTCTTCTTCTGTCTGTGATCATGCAGGACTGCAGCGTGCTGGCCTTCGTTCTGGACCACCTGCTGCCGCACACGCAGAACTCCGAGGACAAGGACACGCCTGCCCTGGCTCGCCTCTTCCTGGCCAGCCTGGCGGCGGCCGGCACTGGCACAGACGCCCAGGTGGCGCTGGTCAACGAGGTGAAAGCCGCTCTGAGTCGGGCGCTGGCCATGGCGGAGGGCACGGAGAAACACGCCCGGTGAGTCATTGAGTGCTGCGGCCTGGCACGCTCCCCACTGCAGCTGCTGTCTGGCAACAAGGGATGATTGGCTAGCTATAAACTCTCTCACACACACACACACACACACACACACACACACACACACACACACACACACACACACACACACACACACACACACAGGAGGATGTCAAGGCCTGTGCAGATGACTCACCCAGACAGACAAACCTGAGCAGGGGAATGAAGCTGTGAATTAGCATAGCAAATAAAGGGCAAGTGAAGTACCCCAGTGGTTTTTGTATTCTCTCCCACACAAACGTGACAAAGGTATTCTCCTGGTGCGTTTGAGTTCTTTTGACACTGAGTGCGGTTACATGGACATGATTAATGGGATTGTAGAGATTCTGAGGTGCATTCTATAGAACAGTATCCAAGGAGATGCATTGATAATTGAAATATTCAGTTAAATGAACAGATTATTCATATCCATGTAAATCTGGGAACAGACCTACCTAGAGCTGGAAATATTTGCCCGAACCCGACGGGGCCCAACAGGACCTGCCGGGTTCGGGCCGGTTCGGGGTCTAATTTCAATATTCCAAGCGGGCCCGGCTCGGGCTCGGGCTGAAAGCCGATGCGCGGCAAATATGCGATCGCATGATACGCCTAACGTTCGATCTACAGGCATGCGTTAGTAGATGCAAAATGGATGTAGAAGAAGTTAAACGGAGATTAGCCCTTGGCGAATTCATGTTGGTCGAGCCAGTAAATGCGAGGTCGGAGGTGTGGAAACATTTTGAGCACGTTCACAATGAGAAAAACGAGGCAGTGGGGTATGTCAAATGCAAGAAGTGCGACGTGATGTTAAAGTATGACAGCAAGACAACTGGTAATTATTGCTGTTCTTATTTTTCTTTTAACTTTGGGCAGATCATTTATTTTAGCCTTGAAGTTCTTGAACTTCAGACATCTGTAGGCTAACTAATCTGAATAAAAAACGTAGAAATGTTCAGCAAAAATGACTCATTGTTGACTGCTTTGATATGCGCACAATTGAAAAATGTCGGGTTGCAAACGGGTTCGGGCTCTATGAAGCTGTCAATCATACGGGCCGGGGCGGGCTCGGGTGGAGTTCTCTCGGGCTGGGGCCGGTTCGGGTCTTAGTTTTAAGGCCCGTTTCAAGCTCTAGACCTACCGACTTTCCTAGTCTTTTACGATTAGAACGCGATTGGGTGAGCCAAACCTACAGACTTGATCTGGAACGATTGAGTCATTCATGAGCACAAACCCTTACAATTGAGTTGTCTGCATTTTAATTTCATAATTGGTATCATAGCGACCACAGAACGGACCGGTTAAGATCATATCAAACATGTTTGATTCAGTCCGACTCAGTCGTAATAGCGTCAACAATGGGAAGAATTGCATCGTTACAAATCTGTCACCCAAACATACATAACGATTCTAGCCACGACTGAAACTGACTGGCCCTGACGTTCCATTGTATTAATATCGGGGCTAATAATCGGTAGGTCTGTTGCCAGCTTAAGTGCACTGACTGAATATGAATGAGCCTGTGCTATTTGAGTGACAGTGCCCTTTGAGTGAGTGACTGACTGGTCCTTTGGTGTCTGTTCCTTCTCCAGCCTGCAGGCGGTGATGTGCATCATCAGCACCATCATGGAGTCGTGCCCGTCCACCTCCAGCTTCTACAGCACGGCCACCACCAAGACGCAGCACAACGGCATGAACAACATCATCCGCCTCTTCCTCAAGAAGGGCCTGGTCAACGACCTCGCTCGAGTGCCGCACAGTCTCGACCTCTCCAGGTACAGACACAGGGCCTTTTTTTTTTGTCCTCCCAAAAACAAGATAAATAAATAATATTTGCCACAGGATGATGTGTTTAATTATTCATGAAAGCTTTCTTTAGTGGTAATTACTCAGTGGCATTGTACAGCCACATTCGTTGAATATTTATACAATTGTAACCTTTTTTTGTAGACTAATATTAATTTATTTTAAATATTTTCAACAGTCCCAACATGGCGAACACGGTGAATGCCGCTCTGAAGCCTCTGGAGACGCTGTCCAGGATTGTCAACCAGCCCAGCAGCCTGTTTGGGGGCAAAGGAGGCTCCAGCAAGAACAAGACGGAGCACGACACTGTGGGCACCACCAGAGACAGCAACAGCAACACCCAGGACCAAGGTATCGTAGTCAGCATAGCAATCTTGTGCCACGTTTACACCAAAACCTGTGTGTGCGTGGTGTATACACGTTGTTGGTCCGTTTTCACTTAGAATGCATGTGAACAGGTTCGTTTGTGCACATACACATGTTCTGCACAGCTTCCAAGGTAGTCAGCATAGCAATCTTAAGCCCCATTCACACCAACATGTCAAACCGCAGTTTCAGAGTTTTAGAATGTCGCGGCCAGTCTGGTCGCGGGTCTTTGGTCTGTAGCCAGCGTCAGCGTACGCGGGGCATACACGTTTTTGGGCTGTTTTTGTTTAGAATGCGTGTGACTGTGTAGTCCACGCACACCGCTCGGTGCTGCCTATGTGCGTTAAACTGTGCAGGACCACTACTGCTCCATCGCAGTGTGTGTCTGGCCTTAGCAGAGCTTGCAGCGCATCAGCCAACAGAAAGAGCATTGCCTCCAAGCACATCCAGAGATATTGTACTTCTGGAAATCATGTAGCCTATTTTTATTTTATTATGTGGGCATATGCAATGTCCTTTGGATTGATGCAGATGTAATAAACTTGACTTACTATAGCCCACCCCTCTGGGTAAGTGGTGACACAGACCACTCTGCTTTAGATCAAAGCTGTTGAGTCATAGCGAGACGTGAGCACCCTGGAGGGCTGCTCATTACAGAGAATCACAAGAATGAAATGGGACACATCACATGGATTTAGTGAGATGTTAAAACAGATACCTAACAAAAGATTAATTGTTTTGAATTTGTGAAGCCCTCTGACTAAAAAAGATCCACCCTCCAAAAAAACAGCAAGTCTTACCGTACTGATTGAAAAAGGAGAGAGAGAAATAAATAAAAATGTTTGCTATGCACAGAAAGCAAGCACAATGCAGTTCTGGCATAACGCAAGGCAGTGTAATGTATTGGCAATGGCACAGCGAGCTAGAGTGGCTGCTTTCAAAATCCAAACGATGTGCATGTGTTGTTTTTAAAAAAGCAATTTCGGTTGAAGATGAAACCTCGCTGGGTCACTTGGGTTGCAAGAAATTACACTGGGAATACACTTTGGCTATTTGGCGAGCTGAGCTGCGCAAGTAGTTACTAGGCAACAGAAGTCTCTGAACTCGTGCGTCAATCTCCAACAGTCCAAGCAAAATGAGTCTGGCCCAGTTTTCATTCTTATTCTTTACTGTGGTGGCGGACATCAAGCTGGGGGTTAAAATCACAGGATGTTGCAGCTTTGTAAAAGGTTGAAAATAGATATGCCGGTGGCGGTGCAGCTTTATCAAATCATTGTTCTTTTATCTCAAAATGGTTAGAACTTTAAAACTGTGGCGAATGCAACGAGCGCAACGTTTTGTAACGCAACGTAACAGTTCCCATTCATCCCTATGGGTGACGTAGTAAACGTTTTGTAGCGTTACGTCGTCTTGAAAACGCCACTGGTCTGATGACCCTGTTTTTATCTTGGGTCATCTGGTTTTCAAGTGGACGGTTTGGTAATGCTGATTGCAACCAGTCCCCGAGATGCTTTGTGATCCTGGTCTCCCTAACCAACTGACAAGTTTTATTTCTTAGTGAGTAAATCTGTTCTGTTCTGATATACTGAAGTAGCGTGATTCCAGATGAGGATGAGGACCCAGGGAAAATAGAAGTAGGGGCAAAAGTAGCAAGGCAATCTGACATGGAGAGAGATAAATAGAGAGGGAGAGAGCTATTTCCTGCTGGATAATAATGGGAGGCATCCTGGAACATCCATGTCATGACATGCACACATGGGGAGGGAAGTGTGTGCGTGTGTTTATTTGTATGTGTGCGCCTGTGTGTTTGTGTGTGTGTGTGTGTGTGTGTGTGTGTGTGTGTGTGTTTTGGATAAAAAAATCCAGTCATAGTCTATGAAGAGGCTGTGCCTTGGTGTGTCATGCTATGGCCCCAGTACAAGGCTCTGTGAATAGCACGTTAACCCCTCTGCTCCTGTCCCTCAGGTGAGGTGGGAGAGGCGGAGCCTGTGGAGAGCCGCCACCGAGGCCAAGGGACGGACACCGACCTGATGGACGGCGAGGCCGAGGGAGACACGGTGGTGATCGCCGGGCAGCCCGAGGTCCTCAGCACACAGGCCATGCAGGTGGGCTCACCTGTCGTTCGCTGCATGAGAGTACGCACCCTAGACATACTTTATCTCTTTATGGCTTACCCAAAAGGAGAGCTGGCGCTCAGGCATCTCTGACCCGTTTGCTTTGTTTGTGGCAGGTGGAGAACGAGCTGGTGGATCTGATAGACGAACTGCTGGAGAGAGACCCAGGCACTGGGTCTAGTACCATTATTGGTAAGTGGGGATAGAAAACTCTCAGCCTGAATCTCAATCTCCACCCTAAGATCTAATGCCTGAGCCCCTCAAAGACTTGTCTAGAATGTGCCTGCCTTGTGATTGGCCAGTTAAGTCTTTTGAGGGTTCAGGGCCTAGGGCTTAGGTCGGATATTGGGATTCATCCTCAGTCTCATTGATGAGAGGGGAGGGATAAAGGAGTATTGTATTCTAATTGGCTGTTTTCCCTTGTCAATCAGTTGGACCCAGTGGAGAGGACGAATCCCAAGAGGATGTGTTGATGGATGAAGCTCCTTCCAACATGAGCCAGGCCTCCACTCTACAGGCCAACAGAGAGGGTATGAACTTCTGGCAGAAAGATAAAACCTTGCAAAATGGAATCAATGATGTTTGACCATATTGTATTGTATTGGTTGTTTTACAACCCATAATTGGGTTACCAAAGCCACATTGAGTTGATGATTTGATGATATTAATATTGAGTTGTATCGTCTCCTCCACAGACTCCATGAACATCCTGGAGCCTGAGGACGAGGAGCACACCCAGGAGGAAGACTCGAGCGGGAGCAATGAAGACGAGGATAGTCAGGATGAGGAAGAGGAGGAGGAGGAAGAAGAGGAGGAAGATCAGGTGAGTTTTTGGATGTGTATGATGGTTTTCACTGTAGCATGGCTGCCCTCTGACCCTAGCATAACCAGCCCTACTATAACATTAAATATAATATAAAGTTATTTAGTCAGGCAACTATCAGTAGACCAGTGAGCTTAATCTTGGTGGAACAACGCGGAACTAGTAGTTATCACACAATAGCATGGCACAACGACCAATCAGGGGAACGAATAAGATGTAAACGCCAATTCATAAGACAATTGTTCTTGGCTAAGCCCACCCAGAGACTCTCTAAAAGCATAGAGTGTTGTGATTGGTCAGACACTATGGCTTGTTCATTTTAACCTTCTCTAATTCTTCTTTACTTGTGTCAGGATGATGAAGAGGGAGACGAGGATGATGACGACGAGGGTTCCGAGATGGAACTAGACGAAGACTTCCCCGACATCAACTCTGCTCCCCACATTCGCTTTGAGAGGTTTGACCGCGATGATGACCTCATCATTGAGTTTGACAACATGTTCTCTACCAACGGTTAGTAATGCTATGACTCTGCCATGGCACTCTCGTTTTGTACCTTGTTGTGACCTGACACTGTGTTTCATTCACCGCTAAGTAGTTGTAGCTTTTTGAGTGTTCAAGTTCAGTTTATTCTTTGTCCCTAAAAGGGCAATTTGTGTGCAGCAGGAGTAAACAACATAAAAGGGCATAAAAAGACAAAAGACATACAACATAACAGCGTTTTCCGTGTGTGTGAGAGTCTCTGAGAGATCGTAATCTCCAGGCTTGTAACGGCGGTGTTCTCTTGTCTGTTCTCATCTTTGCTCCTCTAGCTGACATCCCTCCGTCCCCAGGCAACATCCCCAGCTCCCACCCGCTGATGGTGCGCCACGCCGACCACGGCTCGCTCACGCTGGGCGGCGCGGGCAGCAGCAGCCGTCTGGCCCAGGGCATGGGCCGCAGCCAGCGCACCCTGCGCCAGCTCACCGCCAACACGGGCCACACCATCCACGTGCATTACCCCGGCAACCGCCAGCCCAACCCTCCGCTCATCCTGCAGAGGTGAGGAGTTGCCGTCCACAACGACAAGAGTCTCCTCTCTGAAACACATTTGTATAGGATAGGCATTGAACTCCTTCACAATCACTCACATACAGTGGCTGCTTGTAGCTCGGACTTGTTGCATATAGTCATAGGTGGTCTCAAATGGAAAAGTCGGACTTGTTGCATGTAGTCATAGGTGGTCTCAAATGGAAAAGTCGGACTTGTTGCATATAGTCATAGGTGGTCTCAAATGGAAAAGTCAAATGTATAATATAATTATTATTTTATAACTGCATAATTATTTTCTGACCTATGCGAATGATGTCTATACTCCCAGCGAACATTTTCCTTTGTTGATTTGTTTTCCATGTCTCCAGCCTTATGTGTCTCTTTCCTCTCCCTCACGCTTGTCTTTCTGTGTGCCGGTGCAGGTTGTTGGGCCCCAGTGCAGCTGCGGACATCCTGCAGCTGTCCAACTCTCTGCCGCTGCAGTCCCGCGGTCGCACACGCCTCCTGGTGGGCAACGAAGACGTGCACATAATTGCCCGCTCAGACGACGAGCTGCTCGACGACTTCTTCCACGAGCAGAGCAGCACCGGCGGACAGGCGGGTAAGGATCACTGACCATTTACAAAACAATCATCACCCTTCGCACCCAGGCAATAACAAGACACCATGAGCAGTTATGGTGGAATATTTCCCATGGCTTGCTGAAGAGTTAAAGGCATTCATCTGTGTTTGTCAGTGAGTGGTGTTAACCAGTGATCTCTTTCTCTCTCTCCCTCTTTCTCTTTCCATCTCTCTCACACTCTCTCTCCGCTTTCTCTCTCTCTCTCTCACTCTCTCTCTCTCTCTCTCTCAGGCACCCTCTCCAGTATTCCCACCGCCTTAACCCGTTGGACAGACGAGTGCAAAGTATTGGATGCAGAAAGCATGCATGATTGTGTAGCCGGTAAGCGAACCTCGAAACGTTGTCTCTGTCGACTCCTTGTCTGATTCTAACTACCATAAGCCAGAGTAGTAATCGTCTCGATGTGTATAGAGAGAGAGATTGGGGTTCACTCCTCTGTGGTTATCGCTCAGGTCTATTAATAATGCACCAGTGCACTAAGCACCACTCTAGTGGCAGAGACAGGCCCGTAGTACTTCTAGTTCACACAATGGAAGAACAAGATCCATACAACAAGTAAAGTATGTGTTGGACTATATTTAGTCTCAAGTGTACATTTTCTATGCCCTTATCCTACCTGAAGTGCCACTGTCTTGACACTTCCAGTCACGTACTTTAGGTCAGTGTGAATAATGAGTAAGTGTTACAAGTGTGTGTTGGGTCCTCTGAGTGTGTGTGTGTGTGTAAGGTCATCTAAAGTATATATATGTGTGTGTGTGTGTGTGTGTGTGTGTGTGTGCACCCATCCAGTGGTGAAGGTGCCCATCCTGCAGCACCTGGAGGGCCTGAGGGACGAGGAGCTGGAGGAGCGGCGTGAGAAGAGGAGGCGGCAGCTGGCCGAGGAAGAGGAGGCCAAGCAGAACGAGAGGAGCACCTCCGCCGGGGAGGAGAGCAGGGAGCAGAGCCTACAGGTGAGGAGGAGGAGGAGGAGGGGGTGAGGAAGAGCACAATAGAGGCAGGGTGGAGGAAGGTACTAAAAATTTATGATGTGGATAAATGGGGGTGGTGGGGGGTGAGCTAACCTAGAAATCTAGATGCCCCCTGTGGCAGCCAATATTTGCAGCCATGGACAGTCTAGTGAACTCCCCGTTTGCTCACAAGCTGAAAACGCAAAATTGTCTTGGGCCAGTCACGTCGTTAAGAGTGAAATGCCTCATTGCTCTGATGGTAGTACTGTCCTTTGTTGTGCTTAGTGACAACCACTTATCCCGCCCCTCCCTGCCAATGGCGCTCACCCAGAGCCAACATCCTGATGTGGGTCTGTGCAAGGCCAGAAGTCCGTTTCCAAAAAGCTTAGTCACTAACTAAGTTGGCAGCTTTGTTGGTTGCCAAACAATTTTCCATTGACAACCAAGTTGCTAACTGGGAAACGGATGCCAGGCTAGTAGTGAACCGCATCGAATTGGGGGAGAGGGGGAGGAAGTGGGTTACAAACGACTCGGACGTGGAGGCAGGCATAGTGTAGAGTGGGGAATATCCATACAGCAGATCAATAGTTAATCAAGGCCAGAACACGGCAGGCGGCCTGGGAAGGGAGGGGATGGGAGGGGTTAGGAGTAGGAGAATAGTGAGACATTGGGGGCATTGGGGGCATCTGTGTTGTTGTGTTGTGGTGGGCAGGTTGATGTTCTGCTCCAGTACTCATGTCCACTTCCTCTTCTCATTACAGGGTTCTGGCCTGGGAGCCGTGAACGGAGCCGGAGAGAACACCGCAGGTACACACTGTTTACAGCCTCCTGGAACTGTTCCAGCCACAAGGGCCACGCTGAACACATCCCTTGACATGATGCTAAAATATGTAGTGTCTTCTTTCCTGCCTTTGTAACCTTCGCATGGATGTCACAATGGATCTTGTACGCGCTTCCCTAAGTGGCTGCGACCGGAGTGAAGGAACCGCTCCGAAGCCCAGTGTGTGTGTGTGTTTCGAGAGTGTGTGCGTACTGTGGGATGAGGTAGTAGTTTGTATAGTTTTAGGATCACACCAGATCTGGGCGATAACTATACAGTCTACTGTCTTTCCCACGGCATCCGCCCAAGCAACGCTGGAATCGCCGCCCCTCCCAGGAGATCCAATGGCTGTCTGTTTCTTTTGTGTGTGTGTGTGTGTGTGTGTGTGTGTGTGTGTGTGTGTGTGTGTGTGTGTGTGTGTGTGTGTCTTGGTCTGAGCTGTTGCTAGGCAACTGGCAGGCCCGGTCACCAAGAGATGCAATTTATTTAGCACCGTGCGCACCGCAATCATTATCTAGTTAGCTGTGTTTATGTCATTAGAGTGTGTGATGATTACACCGATTAGACGCGTAATTGCCGTATTGTTTTTGCCTTTTCCTCACCCAACTTTCCCAGCTGTGTTGCGTGCTGTGTTTGTGACCGTGTCCCCGTGGCCGTTGCTGTCTTGGGGAATGGCCGTGTGTCTGGCCGTTGGGCGAGGTGAGGTAGTAAGTTGTGTTGTTGTTGGGGATCAGGATAGAGCGACCCCTGGAGGGAGATAACTATACAACTTACTGCCTTCCCCGCTACGGCCGCAGATCATCCGCACACCCTCCCACCCCTCTCTCTTTCTCTCTCCTTCTCTGCCCACTCCACCCCCTCTATCCCCACCCCACCCCCTCTGCCCAGGGAGACATCCTCCAGCTCCTAGTACTGTTTATTCTGAGCCTCTGCAAGAAGATGATAAATGCTCACGAGGAGAAATGTTATGTTGTGCCACTAGTGTTTGGAGGAAGAGTAATGTGTTTGTGTCCACAGGGCTGTGCTGTGGTAATTTCTTTATTGCTTATTTTTCTTTTCACTATCTTTCTTTTTCTTTTTTTTGTTTTTCCTCGTTTCTTTTTTCCTCCTCCCTTTCTGCAGAAGGAGAGCAGGCTCAGGGCAGGGTCTCATCCAGCCTGGAGCAGCCCCGCACCTCTGAGGGCTTCCTGACGGCCCCGCCCTCCGGAGAGGTCACGCCCACCACGCCCGCCCCTCACGAGCAGGCCCTGGTCTCCCTGGAGACGGCCATCAGCCAGCAGGTGCACCAGCCAATCGCGGAGCTGCTCTTGGCCGAGTCGCACGGCGATTCGCTCGGGGCACTGGCGGGCGCGGGACTCGGCCAACTGCCGGCGTCCGACCGGCCCAACTGCGATGCAGAGGCCTCCCAGATGGAGATGTCCCCCGCGCCCACTATCGGTGAGGGAGGAGGAAGTGGAGGAGGAGGAGGAGGAGCATTGGAGGCAGTCAGGGAAGGTAGATGGCAACAAAAAAACAAAAACCAACAAATCAAACAAAACAAAACAAAAATCAAACCCCCCAAAATCTCTAAACACACTGTGGAGATGAACTAAAGCAACATGATCTGTCACTATTTGGGCTGTTTGGGCCTCGAATCGGGACTCAAGGCAAACTGGCACCATTCAGTTTGGTAGAAACCAGAGCCTTCGTTTTGAAACCAAATGTTTACTGTTATTTAGAAATCTATCACAGTGTATTTTTTGCATCCAGGGATGGATTTGCCATTGTCACCCTATACATGCGTGTATGACACACAGATCGCTGAGCTTCTTTTTCCCGCTTTGTTGTCTCAGCCTCCCTCAGTCCAGACATTGCCGAGAGTTCCGAGCCGGTGCCAGTTGGCGTGTCACAATTGGAGGGGTCTCCCATGGATACAAGCAGCCCCGCCTCCGCCACACAGGACGAGCAGGCGGCTAGCTCGGCTCCAGCCAATCAGATGTCCCAGGAGCTGTCTGGGAGCGGTGACAGTGGCCTGACCGACAGGCAGACAGACGCAGAGACCGGGTGAGCGGGCTGTCATCGCCTCAGTTGAAATTATAACAAATTATACAGTTGTGACATACAGATTTTCTAACTAGTTAGAAACTCTTCTACATGGTGATTTTAAAACCACTTAAAGACAGTTTACGTAAAACCATCCTGTGGGAGGAAGTGAAGTTATTCGCATTTAGATTATGGAAAACGCACAGTACTGAAATATGAATGTCATGTTGATGTCATGCCAAGTAGACTTGGATTGTATGGAATTCTCCACATTTGGGTGAAACGAACTATAAATACATGGTTCAGACAACTGATATGGTGTTGGTGAAATTTAAAGAGTTTAACTCTAGAGAATTCATTATATAAAATTTGAGACTATCTGAGCTTGTTTGGTTGCGTTTTTCACCTCCATAATGAACATGCCTCCATTTCTCCGCAGTTCCACATCCGTGTCATCACCTGGAGAGACCATGCCACGGAGTGACAGTGCCGACAGCCAATCACAGGCAATCCAGGAGGAACCTTTGCCATCTACCAGCAATGACGAGGATGACCCTCTGGCAGGTCAGTAATTCACACCACTGTGTAACTGTTTGCTGATTTATGTTAAGTCAAACACTTATCTGCCTTAAAAATTAATTTCCACTACAAGCAGTGGAATTGGCTAGACCAGACATGGCAGCACAGCCAACATTCTAAATAAATAAATAAATAAATAGATAAATAAATCCACCAAATTGACTGAACACGCAAAAACGCATCTACTGTAGCCCTAGCCTTAGTCAGATAGAAAGCAATCTGATCTGTTAGGACATTCTCTCATCAATTATTCCTGTTTTTCTCTGGTGTTTCTCTGTATGGCATGAAAATATACTTTTACTAACGGGTGTAAACATAATATCTTGAATATCCACAGCAAGCTTTTTCTAAATAATTCTCTACTGTATGTGTGTATGGACTTAACTTGAGCTTTGATCAGTCCCTCTTCATGGCTTGTTCTCTTGGCTCGCACTTGTTCAGGTATCAGTTTGCCCGAGGGTGTGGATCCCTCGTTCCTGGCCGCCCTTCCTGAGGACATCCGCCGGGAAGTTCTGCAGAATCAGCTGGGTATCAGGCCTCCATCCCGTTCCACCACCACCACCCTCCCCACGGCCGCCACCCCTGTGCTCGCAGGTGGAGCCGGGGTGACTGAGGTCAGCCCCGAGTTCCTGGCCGCTCTACCACCGGCCATCCAGGAAGAGGTTAGACACTTTTGCTGAACACTAAACAACAACAACAAGAGAATTATATTTCATCGTTTTATTATGTGTTGTATGCCACAGTTTATATAACATTTTGGAGTATTTTGGAATGACCGAATTATTTGATTTGGTCATGTTGTGCATTTCATTCTATAGAATTCTTTAGGTTGAGTGATTTGTTTACACTTTGAATATGTGGATTTCTGATATTTTCTTCTCACCATCTGTTCACACTCTCTCTTTATATAGCAGGTTGAGTGATTTATTCATACTTTGAATATGTGGATTTCTGATATTTTCTTCTCACCATCTGCTCTCTCTCTCTCTCTCTCTCTCTCTCTCTCTCTCCCTCTCCCTCTCCCTCTCCCTCTCCCTCTCTCTCTCTCTCTCTCTCTCTCCCTCTCCCTCTCCCTCTCTCTCCCTCCCTCAGGTGTTGGCCCAGCAGCGTGCGGAGCAGCAGAGACGTGAGCTCTCCCAGCAGCCCCCATCGGGCGACCAGCCCCTTGACCCGGTCACTTTCATCCAGACTCTCCCATCAGAGCTGCGACGTAGCGTGCTTGAAGACATGGAGGACAGCGTGCTGGCCGTCATGCCGCCGGACATCGCCGCAGAGGCAGCCGCGCTGCGCCGTGAACAAGAGGCGCGTCAGAGGCAACTCATGCACGAGCGCCTCTTCGGCCACAGCTCGTCATCAGCGCTCTCGGCCATCCTGCGCTCGCCCGCCTTCACCAGCCGCCTGGGCGGCAACCGCGGTGTGCAGTACACGCGATTGGCCGTACAGCGCGGCGGAACCTTCCAGATGGGAGGAGGAGCCAACCACAGCCGGTAAGGAAGGCGTTTGTGTATGAAGCTAGTAGTATTGCCTCATGAAGTAGACTTGCTTGTCTTTTTCGTACCTAATCCAGGTACAGTATGCACTGCAGTCATACCTTTATCATCTGAGTTTGAAGATTTGCCTGCAAGGGTTGATAAAACTTTTGTTGATCATTGACCGATGTAGTGAAAGGTTTTATCAGTGTGGTATAATGTTGTAGCAGGGTGTTTTGCAGATTTTTCCATAACTTCGAGCATGTGTGTTTGTGTTCATGGGTGAATGTTGTGCATGTGTATGTGTCTTGTGTCTGTGCATGTGATGTCCTGCGTGTGTGTGTGTGTGTGTGTGTGTGTGTGTGTGTGTGTGTGTGTGTCTGGCTCAGTCCCTCCAGCTCCAACGTGGACTCTCTGCTGCGTCTGCGCGGTCGCCTGCTCCTGGACCACGAGGCCCTCTCCTGCCTGCTGGTGCTGCTCTTCGTGGACGAGCCCAAGCTCAACACCAGCCGTTTGCACCGCGTGCTGCGCAACCTGTGCTACCACTCGCAGACGCGCGGCTGGGTCATCCGTTCGCTGCTCTCTATCCTACAGCGCAGCAGCGAGAGTGAACTCTGCCTGGACGCTGGCACGCCCGCCATCGCCGCCGCGTCCTCTGGCTCGTCTCGACTGGACGAAGCCTCCGCCTCGGGCAGGGGCAGCAAGCGGGCGCTCGGCCAAGGGAGCGGTAAAGGCTCGTCTTCGGCCCAGGCCTCTTCGTCTTCGTCCTCTTCGTCCTCATCCTCTTCCTCCTCCTCGTCGCCTTCATCGCTGGAGCTGTTGAACCGCGTGGAGTCGCGAAGCTCCAGCCAGCTGTCCTGGCTGTCCGTTTCCATGGACGCCGCGCTGGGTTGCCGTACCAACATCTTCCAAATCCAACGTGTGTCTGGGCGCAAGCACGCCGACCGCCACCCGCAAAGCAGCAGCAGTATCAGCTCTGGGCTTGCAGCAGGAGCAGGGGTCGGGAGTGGAACAGTAGCGTGCGCAGGAGGCGGGGGATCCACAGTGCACATCCACCCGCAGGCGGCACCAGTGGTCTGCCGACACGTGCTGGACACACTCATCCAGCTCGCCAAGGTAACACACACACACACACACACACACACACACAGAGTCACTTTTACACACTCTCAGTACACAGACTTGTGTCTCAGTGTACCACAATGTTTTTTTTTTTTTTTTTTTTTTGCCGTATTAATTTAAACACTCAATATGGTAAAATAGCACATTGTTAAAAATTAACAATTGGAATTGCCGCATTTATTGCATTATTGCAGACAATATATATCGCACACCCGAAGTATTAGATGAATCCCATTCTTCACAAAATTCTGAAAATAAATGCTGTTAATGATAATGTCTCTACTACCATAGGATTTTCAGCGCTCTCAGACATGGGGATTAATTCCATGTTGTAAGACTGTCCTCAGTGTTTTATAAGACTGAGCTGATGGGGTGTGTCTGTGTGTGTGTCTGGGTGTGTGTGTTTTTTTTCCCCCTGTCTGTAGGTGTTCCCCAGCCACTTTACCCAGCAGCGCTGTAAGGACCTGCTCGTCTCCTCCTCCTCGGACCTGGACACTCGTCTGTGCGGCAGCTCCTCCAGCTCCAGCTGTCGCGTCCAGGGCAACTCTTCGTCCTCCGCCCCTTCCTCCGCCACCCACAACGCCATGAGCATCGGCGGCGGTGGCTCGTCTACGTCCTGCTCGGTGGGCACGGCCCAGTCCCTGGGCATCTCCACCGACTTCTGGGACCTGCTGGTGAAGCTGGACAACATGAACGTGAGCCGCAAGGGCAAAGCCTCCATGAAGACGGTGCCTCTAGGGGGCGCTGGTGAGGCTGAGGGTGCGGGCCTGAGTCTGGAGGCGTCTCCCCTGGGCCAGCTGATGAACATGCTCTCGCACCCGGTCATCCGCCGCAGCTCGCTGCTCACCGAGAAGCTGCTGCGTCTGCTCTCGCTCATCTCCATCGCGCTGCCCGACAACAAGGCCACAGAGGTGCCCGCCGCCCACCCCACGCCGCAAGCGCCCACCACCACCGCAGCTGGCGCCACAGCTACGGCCACAGTAGCGGGCACTGCCACAGTAGCCGGCTCGGCCACCACCATAGCCAGTGCCACGGTGGCTTCGGCTATGCAGGCAGGTGCTACGGCAGCTGCAGTGGCTGCAGCAGCAGCAGGGACCGGAGTGGCAGCAGTGCAGCCTCCTGTCGCCACCAGCAGCAGTGCAGCAGGGTCCAACACCAGCAGCACCACCCTCGCAACCACTTCAGGTATGAGAAACAGGAGAGTGCACCTACTACAACTCCACCTACAACTCCAGACGCACCATAGCGGTAGCAAATTGATCATCAGCCATAGAGAATGGTTGTATTCAGATATCGATGGTGTCTGTCCAATCTTGTGGACAGGGAGTTGTTGGGAGGGCTTCGCGTTGTTTGAATTCTTTGCTCGGATTGGTCGTAGCTAGAGCAATATAAAACGCTTTCTATGGCTCTGGTCATAGTGCTTTCCTATTGGATGTAGAGGCAGGCTCTATCCATCGTGACATCCTACAGCTTTTTAAGAAAGCCCATTTGGTGTGAACCCACCAACGCAGACATTAAAGGGGTCATATTATGCTTTTTTCAAGCTAACTTTTTTAGCTCTAATGTTCAAAACAGGCTGTATCTCATGGGGGTGTGCACCAGGTAACTAGACACCTGCAGCCAACACATTGAGGATTTCCCCTGTAACCTAATCATTTTTCATTGTTCTCAGCTGCAAAGTCGCTTCCAACTTATCTCTCTTTATTTTTGCAATTATCCATTCTCAATACCCTCAGCTGCTTAAGAGGCGGCCGATCTTGTGGGACCCCACACCCCCACCCACCTGTGACATACACAGTTAGGAAAATTCTAAACAAGTGGTTTCAAAACACAGCAGTTGAACAGTTTCTAAAACTTTCAGTGTGTGTAGAGGCAGTATAGACCCAAGACACACATTCAAAAGCCACAAAAAGTGATAATAATAAGTAAGAATAATAATAATAATAATAATAATGATAATAATAATAATAATAAAGATGACCCCTTTAATCATTCACGTTGGTCTGTTGTGGTGGCGAATTTTGCCTTGTAGTGAATCCAAGTGTGGAGTGTACTGCAGTGAGGCCTGTGCCTGAGCTCTCTGCTCATGGAGCTCTTTGTGTGTTTCAGCAGGGAAGCAGAAGGCAACGGCAGCAGCAGTATCATCAGTAACCAGCATGGAGGCCGATGCCAAGCTGGCCTCCACGGGCCTTACCGAGAAACAGCTGCAACTGTCTGTTGAGGTCGGTATCACACACACACACACACACACACACACACACACACACACACACACACACACACACACACACACACGCAAGATACAGAGAAAGACTCTATTTAACACCCAATAACCATTCCAAACACTCACACTGTGCTCATCCAGAGAAAGAATCTAGAAGCAGTTGTGCCCAGCAGTGCTTTCTCAGCTGAACGATCAGCTGTGGGAACCACCTCCTGAGTTTGTGTGTGTGTGTGTGTGCGCAGGTCTTGACGTCACATTCGTGTTCCGAGGAGGGTCTGGAGGATGCAGCCAACATCCTGCTCCAGCTGTCCCGAGGCGACGGCCAGACACGTGACACCGTTCTCCGCCTGCTCCTGACAGGAGCACGTCACCTGGGATACACTCTCTGCAAACAGATCGGTCAGTTTGGTTTGACTTAACCACCACCCACACTCTGATAGTGGATTGGGCAGACTCCCTGCCAGCCTTTTTTGTATTTTTCATGCTTATATCTGCTACAAAGCAAGACGTTGACAATTTAGCGTTTTCTCAAAATCCCAGGTTTTAGAGAGCGTTTATAGGTGTTGTAGGCCCAAATGGGTTAAACTCACTAATATCATCTTTCAATCTGAGAGTTAATCTTAAGATCCTTAGACTTTCATATACTATAGTACATTGCATGTATTAGAAGTCCACCGTGATTAGAAGATGGGTGATTTTATCAGTCTTTTTTTAACGCTATGATGTGTTCCCTCGTTCTCTCTCTCTCTCTCAGGCACTTTATTGGCAGAGCTGAGGGAGTATAATCTGGAGCAGCAGAGGAGGGCCCGGGCCGATGCCCAGTCTCCTGAGTCGGCACACGAGGACCCGTCCCTCACCGCCCGCCTCAAGGGCAAGATGACCAGCAGGTGAGATAGTGGGGAGGTGATGATGGTTGGTTGATTGAATTTATTAACCAATCTTATTATAAAAAAAAGCTGGAATGCAGCTACAGCCAGTGCTGCAAGAATTGCATTGTAACTGTTACTGTCGCTGTTTAAATATAATTTAATTTAGCTAAATTGTGCTGCAAAAGAAATCTAATCACTTTTTGCATGTCCTAGTGGTGTAAACTTGGCAACAGTAGTCTTAGTTATGACTACAGTTGCATGCAAGGAATATTGTGGTTTTAAACTGAATATTGGCAATATTTGTTTTGATCAAGGAAATGTCTTCTGATTTGGAATTGAGGAAATCAACCTAAAGCTGTGCTTTCACACCATGCAGTTTTAGTTTGAATAGTACTTCAGAGTAAACTTCTTTTGCAATTTTATTTATTTATTAAAAAAAATTTTGTGTGTGTGTTATCTGAGGAGTACAGTGAATGTATCATTTGTGATACTTGTTTGAAGCACTGCTCTTGGACTTAGTAACCTAAGTAAGTGGTTTCTCTCTGTCCTGTCCAGGTTTGACGGCCAAGAAAGCGTGGTGATCGTGGCGGCGCAGAAGCGTCCGCTGGGCGGGCGTGAGCTGCAGCTGCCCTGCATGAGCTCCCTGACCTCCAAGACGTCTACGCAAAAGTTTTTCCTGCGCGTGCTGCAGGTCATCATCCAGCTGCGCGAGGACACGCGCCGCGCCAACAAGAAGGCCAAGCAGACCGGACGACTGAGTGAGTCCCTCGCACGCACGCACACACACACAGACACAGATTTGGACTTTGATTTGGACCTAGAACACAGGCAAAAGATACAAGGTCCAAATACTTTAGGAAGTCATTGACAGCGTCACAGATCTTCTAGGCTTACACAGTTAGACCAGTCCTCCTATTAATGAAAGCTTCAAGATTCACACACACACACACACACACACACACACACACACACACACACACACAAACGTTTAAATGAAATAAACATGGTTATTAGACAAACCCCCCCAGGTGCTTAGATAATCATTGTTACAGAGGGGAGGGGGGGGAATCATAGCACATTTCTGAACCCCGCTACACAAACTACTAAAATGCTTACTGTAAATGTTTACTGCTCCCACAAAAATCAATTAGGTAATTTTCTCTGGTTATTAAAAAGCACCTTTACATCTGAGAAAAATCATTTGCTGCAATAATGTGAAATCTCTTGGAATTGATTGAACCTTAGAACTATAGATCATGCGGATACATTTGATTATGCTCGGGGCTGGATTCCACTACTATCAGTATACCACTACAAACAGTTTGCATTCAGAGAGCCAAAATTACCACTATGTATGTCCATGGAAAAAGATGTCTTCAGACAGCAGCGAACAAACCAGACCTTAGATGAAAAGAGCTGACAGCTGTGAACACAGTGAGCAGTGAGTGAGCGTGCCCAGTAAAAATGCAGTCGGCGTTTGCGTTAGTGTGCTGTGCATGTATGGCAGCCACCGACCCCCGAGCCACTGCTGTGAGTGAAGCAGATGGCTGTGGAATCAAAGAGCTGAAAGAGGGCCACCTCCATGGTGCAGATTCCCAGCGGCTGCAATTATTACAGGGAGGAACTCCCATTGATCTACGCTATGTCACTGGTGGTTTCTTCTCTTTCATTTTAATAACCATGTCACTCTCTTCTTCCCTCCTCTCTCTCTCTCTCTCTCTCTCTCTCTCTCTCTCTCTCTCTCTCTCTGTCTCTCTCTCTCTCTCTCTCTCTCTCTCTCTCTCTCTCTCTCTCTCTCTCTCTCTCTCTTCTTTCTCTCTGTTCCAGGTTCCACCAGCCTTGGCTCAGCCAGCAGTATTCAGGCTGCGGTGCGGCAGCTGGAGGCCGAGGCGGACGCCATCATTCAGATGGTGAGAGAGGGCCAGCGGGCTCGTCGTCTGCAACAGGGCCCCCCACCCACCTCCTCCGCCACCACCACAACCACCACCTCCTCCTCCTCCTCCGCCGCTGCCACTGTTGCCGCTGCCGCCGCCGCCGCTGCTGCCGCCGCTGCATCATCTGCCGGACCCTCAGCCCCGCCTGCCCCTGCTGCTGCTGCTGCTGCTGCCGCGGCCCCCACCGCCGCCGCACCCCCTCCCGGCACGGCCAGCACCGCCACGGTTAGCATGGGCCGCACTGACAGCAGCCAGCCTGCTACTCACACTACTCACCCCATACATGCACCGCACCGCTCAGCGCTCCCCCCACCCCCCCATACCCCATGGCTAGGGCACCACACACACACGCGCACACACACACACACACACACACACACACACACACACACTTTTCAAACACATCACCATCTCCAGTTGGCATGAACACTTACACATGCAGTGTGGTGTTAAGCTGTATTTAGACAGTATTTAGTCAGTATATATTGAATGTTTCCATTATCAATCCCATCATCCATTACTCTTATTCTTACGCCATCCACTATCCACCATGGGATGAGATCTGTTGTCTAGGGAAAAGTTTCCCTATCTCTGGTGCCATGTCTCCCAAGTTGAAAACCGTGTGAAATACGAAGCAGTGATAAATATGGTGATATAATGGCAATAGTCTCACAAGTCATTGGAATAAACTCAGTCTCTTTTGAAATGTACAGCACTGACCGCTCACACCCCCACACCGACAGATACACACAAAGGCACACACACACACACTAGCATCCTTCTCACATATCAGGTATGAGGCACTTCTAAAAGCCTTAGCTCTTTAGCTTTCTCAGTCACTCAGGCAGACTTTGACATGGTCAGCCACAATAAGAGATACACAATAGAGCAGCCTGTCACTGTCTTCCAACCACTTGTCTCTGTCGCTCTCTCTTTCTCTCTGTCGTCTCTATCTCTCTCTTTGCCGTCTCTCTATCTCTCTCTCCCTCTCTCTGTCGTCTCTCTCTCCCTCTCTGTCGTCTCTCTCTCCCTCTCTCTGTCGTCTCTCTCTTTGCTGTCCCTCTATCTCTCTCACTCACTCTCTCTCTATCGTCTCTCGCTCTCTCTGTCGTCTCTCCCTCTCCCTGTCGTCTCTCTCTCTCCCTCTCTCTTGTCGTCTCCCACTCTCTCCGTCTATCTCTCTCTCTCACTGTCTCAGCTGACAGCCTGCTGGATGTGTGACATGTTCTGGCTTACAGGCACACCCTTGAATGTACTGCTTGCCTCTTTTTCTTTTTCTGGATATCTGCTCTGCTCTGCTCTTTTTTTCCCACTTCTCACTTTTTCTCCATCTGTCCATCACGTGTGTGTGTGTGTGTTTGTGTGTGTTGGTGTGTGTGTGTGTGCGTGCGCGTGTGTGTGTGTGTGTGTGTGTGTGTGTGTGTGAGAGAGACTCTTGTGGCTGGCTGCCATTGCACAGTGCTTCTGCTCCCTTCTTACTCCCCCCACAGATGTGTGTGTTGATGCATGATGCAGACTAAACCCTAATTATGCTGCATATGACGGAACCGCTCCTCTTTTTATGTGTCACTGTGGAATTCACACACACACACACACACACACACACACACACACACTTGCTACACACTGAGAAAAAAACATGGGCCTATGCACACTCACACTGACTGGTGACCTTACAGTTTATTATTATTGTTATATTGTCTAATTGTCTTCTTCCCTGCCTTCCCCTTTACTTCAGTCTGAGGTGCACTCGGCGTCCGAGCCGGCGTCCGCCCAGCGAGACGACTCCCCCATGGACGTGGACCAGCCCTCACCCCAGGACCAGGACACCGCACCTCTGGGTAAAAAAAAAACAACAAAAAAAAAACAGCAGCCTCCAGTTAGACACACAAGATTTTTTCTGAAGCCATTCCTACCATAGGTATGTTGTGGTTGTTTGTGCTGGGACTGATGTGTTTGCGTGTGTGTATGTCTCTCTGTGTGTGCCTGTGTCTCTTTCTGTGTGTGTGTCTCTGTCTCTCTGTGTGTGTGTGTGTGTGTGTGTGTGTGTGTGTGTTTCTCTGGCTGTGCAGGAGAGGAGGCCAGCAGCCAGGCGGAGCAAGAGGAGCGTCTGCCTGACCTGCCCCTGCTCAGCGAGCAGCTCCTGCTGGACGAGCTCTGGGACATGCTGGGCGAGTGCCTGAAGGAGCTGGAGGAGTCGCACGACCAACATGCAGTACTGGGTAAGCACCAGCACCAGCGCCAGGGAAAGGGAATGGGGCCCACCATAGACAGGACCATTTCCCAATAGCATAGCAACTTTACCTATTTATCTTTACCTCATTTGGTTGCCAACTTTGTAACTTTCTTAGCAATTTTGTTGGTTGCAGTGCAATTTCCTGTTGCAAACTGGTTAGGAACCATGTTTTTTTTGGAAATGAACTCCAGAACTGAACTGTACTGTAGAGAACTGAGTACACCAGGGCCAGGGAAAGGGACCAACTGTACAGGGTCTGTTTCCCATAAGCATAGTTGCTAACTAAGTTAGCAAATGCTGCTTTTCAAATGGGAGAGTACCCCCTTTTCTCAATGAACATTTGCATATTTTGTGTGACACGTGTGTGTGTGTGTGTGTGTGTGTGTGTGTGTGTGTGTGTGTGTGTGTGTCTTGTGTGTAGTTTTGCAGCCAGCAGTGGAGGCCTTTTTCCTTGTGCACGCCACGGAGCGTGAGAGCAAGCCACCTGTGCGTGACACCCGAGAGAGCCAGCTGTCCCACATCAAGGATGAGCCGCCACCACTGTCTCCCGCACCCCTCACCCCCGCCACGCCCTCCTCCCTCGACCCCTTCTTCTCCAGAGAACCCTCCTCTATGCACATCTCCTCCAACCTGCCCCCCGACACCCAGAAATTCCTGCGCTTTGCTGGTGAGTTTCTTTT
>JAODXP020000018.1:1672544-1682544 GCA_027497455.2 Sardinella longiceps | reverse complement strand
CTGCAGTTTGTTACGGGCACGTCCAAGGTGCCCCTGCAGGGCTTCGCTGCGCTGGAGGGCATGAACGGCATCCAGAAGTTCCAGATCCACCGTGACGACCGCTCCACTGACCGCCTGCCGTCTGCACACACTTGGTAAGTCACTGCACAGAAACTCCCATCGGTGGTGGTGGTGACTACTTTGACACAGGGCCGGACTGGGACCAAAAAAAAATGGCCTGGGCATTTTGGCCATGGCGGCCCACCATGATTTTATTCTATAATGATATTGTGGCTTGCTAAAATAACACTGTAAGTTGGACATATTGCATGAGCATGAGAGATTTAATTAAACTAGCCCAATAGCCTTCATGAAAATTTTGAGTAAATGGCAGCCTCTGTCCAAAAATGACCACCGGCCCACCGGGCATTGCCCTGTATGCCCTACGGCCAGTCCATGCCTGCTTTGACTCCTGAAGTGTGTTTTTGTCTCTTAACTCATCTCTTGTACTCTTCTCTCTCCTCTTCCCCACCGTCTGTGTGTTTGTGTGTGTGTGTGTGTGTGTGTGTGTGTGTGTGTGTGTTACAGCTTTAATCAGCTGGACCTCCCGGCCTATGAGAGCTATGAGAAGCTGAGACACATGCTGCTGTTGGCCATTCAGGAATGCTCAGAGGGCTTCGGACTGGCCTAGAGACTTTCCTTACACGTACACACACACACACACACACGCAAAGTCAACATACACATGTACTGACTTAAACACACATACACAACACACAGGTTTAGACTCATATTGTTAACTTATGACACCAAACACACACACACACACACATGCATATTCACACTATCGTAGACATGGCCAAGATCTATTTGTTTCTAATCCATATAAACCCGACTTCATTGGAGAGATGATGCAAGCCAGAGCGACTTATTGACATTTGCCTACTACACACAGAGCCTCACACAGACACACAGAACTGTATTTGGTATATTTGTGTGTCTCCCTTCCCTATTAAATTGCAAAACCTGAGAGACGTTATGGAGGATAATACTTGGACTAATATGAGGAGAATACAAAGAAGACGAAGAAGAAGAAGACGAAAAAAAAAAAAGATGTTTCTCCATTTAGTTTTTCTCTGTACAAAAAAAGGTTTGGGAGTTTATTATGTTTAATCTTTTTTTTTTTTTTTCTTTTGGCTGTGTAAAAAAAAAAAGAGAGAGAGAGAGAAAAAGACAAAAAGAGAAGGTTGTGTGTGAAAGGATGGATATAAAACACTTGGGGGAAAAGCGCTGATTGTCCTCGGCTAATTTGTGACCTCATGGTAAGCGTGGATATGGGGATGGGGGGGGGGGGTCTTCAGTGTGTGTGTGTGGGAGCAGGACAAGGGAACAGGCTCCTCAGAGGGCCTAACCAGAGAGAGAGCGAGCGCGCGAGACAGAGACGCGATCGCAGGGACTTTTCAAAGGGTTACATTTTTAAGGCAACTTTTGTGGTATTGGGGGTGGGAGGGAGGGTGGATTCTAAAGAGATAAAGGATAACAAGTGAAGGATTATGGTTGGGGTGGGATGGGCTGTTCTGTTCTTGGGCGGGGAGGGCAAATCCACAGGCATTCTGACTGGTTGGGAGGGGAGGGGGGGTCGGATGGGGGGATGAGTGTGGTCAATCCAACAGCTGAAAAACCAGCCTCTCCGCAAAAGAGATCAGAGAATAAATTGCTACTTAAATAAATGCATAAATCGAGTTGGCTATGTGTTTTACAGTTGTCTCCAGCCGTCATCGAAAGATTACACCGTTGGTAACCTTTTCCTTTTTTTTTTTCCTTTTCTTTCTTTCTTTCTTTTTTTCTTCCTTTCCCCAGTCCCATCAGCTGATATCTGTACATATACACAGAGTGATTAACAATATTTACCGCAGGTTATCTTTCTTTATTTCTTTTTTTTTTAGGTGAAATAAACCAGTTTGTGTTTGGTTTTGCATTGAGCAGTGGTGCTTGCTGAGCTGTCTGTCTGGTTGTGTGAGGGAGGCCTGAGTGACCGGCGCTGTCTCAGCAGCTGCCGTCCTCCAGACGTCTTCCGTGTCGCCTTTAGCTGGTCCCTCTTTGATTGTCGGCACGGCAGCCCACGCGGTTTGGGCCCTTGGTGCACTGCTCTCTTGCTGCTGAGTGACAGACACCACACACACACACACACATACGCACGCAAAATCACACGGCTTGCTCTTGATCTGGTCAATCACTGAATGGACTCCAGCACACACTGATTTAGGCCCAGACTCCAGTACTGCATCCCATGCAGAGCCCACTGGGAGTCAATATTCGTGTGTGTGTGTGTGTGTGTGGTCTGTAGGGTTCAGCTGGAGACTCCTCACACAGCAGCGTCTCAAGCCTGACTGCACCCAAGCGGTGCGGCACAGTGGCACTGCTGGGCCTGTCAGCACTAGTAAAAATCAAACACCGACACACACACATACACACGCACACACTCCGTCCTCGCTGCTATCATCCGTGATGGCTAGGGCACCTCTCACTGCTAGGCGGAGGATCCAGACAGTGTCTCGGCGTGTCTGATCTAAAGGCCTCAGAGAGCGCCTTCCTTCGTGGTCCAGTTGTGAGGCCAGGACGTGCTGGCTCTGTGGCCCCTGGGTCTGTGGGTGGGTGGGGTGAGTTGGGGTCACACTGGGCCGCACCTCCCATCTACACCCCCACCCCCCCACCCCCCTTCCACCTCCTCTCACATCTTAAACTGCATTTATTCGCTCGGCTACGGTTTTTAAAAGGATTTGGTTTCCACCTAGGCATAGGACGGCTTAGATGGTTTCAGGAATGGCTGTTAAAATACTATCAGGGCTCGTCGTCGTCGTCTCACAGGCAAACTAATCTGATGGAGAGATGAAAGCGCTCTTATTTCTCATCTTGTGCTTCTTAATGAGCGCTGCTGCAGCAGCAGCAGCATCACCCGCCGTGCCACTAAATAAGAGCCGGTGAGAAGCCTGTTGTCCGTAAGCGCGCCGGGGAGGGAGCCAATTTCACATCAAATATTGGTCATGCATGTGGCACAGACCTTGGTGAGCCGAGCGGGGAGAGGATTTGCATTTTAAATGGGCCTGGTGAATTTTTTGCATGTTCTGGAAGGTGTTTTGCAAAATGATCGTTAACCCCTAAAACCCTAGTGCTTTGCTTGCCATGAAAAGGGAGGATGACACAGGTGGGGCTTGTCCATTATGAGATGCAAATTAGTTGCCCTGGTCTTCAACTGGCGTTGCAGTCAAGATTAACCGACTTTCCCATTTTGATGAAAGGTCCATTTTCAGGAAAGTGTTTCTCACCAAGAAGCTTGGTATGTTGAGCTTTCATGTTGAAAACAAGCCTTAAAAAAAAAAAATAGAAAAAAAAAAAAAATACATTTCTAGCCTCTGTCTAGATCAATGGGGTTTACTTTGAGCTCGGTCTCTCAGGGTTGCCAAGAGGTCTAGATCATTCCTACCTGTGAACTCTGACACTGTACTGTATGCATTCCTCCACTAGATGGAGATGTTGAGGTTAAGAAACTGCTGCAGGATCAATCAGCATCCCCCATCGTCAAAAGGGTTGTTGAAACACAACAAACGTTTCTTTCTTCCCATAAGTGAAGAGAACATACAAGAAGCCATTACCTCTCTTTAACTGCCTTTACAGTATTCGCTTTTGTCTATACATGCAAACGACAAGGCCCATCAATTATTACACCAATCTAAATAATGCAAATTCCTGTGTTCATGCGTTCTGTCAATAAACAAGTCGATTACTATAATCAATAATTCAAAAAGCCAAAGCGAAGCAGCAAAGGAAATATTTGCATTTGGACTCAAATGGAGGAGAGGAGAATTTGGGAGTTGTGGGAGAGCTGCGTTTCTTTCCAACATTAGAGCATTAAGGCACATCAAACACTGCGATGAATGAGGCCGAGATGTTAGGCAGAGATTGGTGGTGGTGGTGGGTAGGGTTCGCTCGCTCGCTCGCTTTGGTGATGCATGAGGCAGAGGCTCATTAATGGAGGGTAGCAGCTTTTTGAGAGGCAGCCAGAACGCTCTTAGTTTAATACACTGAGCTGAGCTGTACATAAATCAGGATATTACTGCTCCCTCCACAAGAAACAAGAATAAAGGACAGAGTGGGGGAATAAGTGACCATTCTTTTTGGGCTGTCCTGATAAGATGGCAAGATGAGAGACATGGACTGTTCATTAGTGAAATGGCTCTCCTGCTCTTCAATCATCCCTGTGAAAGAACACATATATATAATATATTATAATTTTATTTTTTCACCAGCAATCTTTATCCATATCCACAGCTAAGTGCTAATTAGTCAGATATACTCGAGTAAAGAACCTTGATAACTTTCTCATTCTATCTCTCTCTCTCTCTCCCTCTCCCTGATGTGCAGGAAATGCAGAGAGGGAGAAAGAATTGGGGTCGACGCTGGCTGGTATATGCAGCTGGTGGCTTCAGAGAAACAAGGAAGATGTTAGGGCTTCTATCTGGAGTGTTGCGTAACACGCCAGCAAGCTGATAAGACTGAGAGGCGGAGGGGTTTTGCTGAGACATCCTTGAGAGTAGACCCAGATATTTTTATATTGCTTATCTCGGTACCTCACTGATGTGTGTGTGTGTGTGTGTGTGTCTAAAGAAAAATGCTGAAGATATGCACCTCTGTGTGTCTGAGCACACACAGACACACACACACACACACACACACACACTTAAAACAATGGGGAAAACTGCAAGTGATACAGAGCAAAAATAACCCTGCAAGCATCAATCCGGCTTCAAAGGCAGACACATATGCTAATACAATGGTGTTTGCTCTATTTTCAGCAATGCTTTTTCTGAGACAATGGATGACAACACAAAGCCAAGGGAGTCTCTCTCTCTCTTTAGAAAATCCCCTGGTAATGTCATATTCTGAGGAATTCCACATGAAAAGAAGTAACGAGATTAGGTTTAATATGCTAAATAATTTGTTGCAACGGTGACATACAAGGGGTACGGAATAGTTTAATAAGCCCATTTTATCTTTTCGGGGAGCCCAGATGTTGGCTACCGTTTGGTGTGTGTGTGTTGTGTGTGTGTGTGTGTGTGTGTGTGTGTGTGTGTGTGTGTGTATATAAGTACTGAGTTGGCCCCCTTACTGCAGTGGGTAGGCTACACAGAGTATGATTTAAGAGCGCTGACAAGCATCAACAATGTTCTTGTGTGTTCAAAGCCTGGAGCCCTTCTTCTGTGCCCCCACTGTGCTACTGATACCATTGATCATTACAGGACTTGGTACGCAAATAAATAACCTAAGAGAATGAATCGGCAGCAACACCAAAACAAAAAAGCCTTGAATAAATCTTCTTCTTTATCTTTTCCCATCATTTTTTATTTCTCTGTGCATTCACACTATCCACCCCTCCCCAAACACTCCTCTTCTTTCTCTTTCTCTGTTCTCTCTCTCCGTCTCTCTTTTCCTGAGGATTTTTTTTTGAGGGGCCTCGCTTCTTGCATTGGCGCCGTCTAATCAGCGACCCCGGGAGAGCCAAACAAACGTCATGGCGTGTCCTACTTTGACTCTGCTAGTCTTCTCTCCTGAAAGCAAGCCTGAGAGAATTCACTTTTGAAGTGCAAGAGTATATGTGCGTGTGTGTGTGTGTGTTTGTGTGTGTGTGTGTCTAAGTCTAAGCCTGTACTTCTCCTGTGTGTGTTTGTGTGTGTGTGTGTTTGTGTGCGCACTTGTGTGTGTGTGTGCACGTGTTTGTCTGCGCATACACACACCTCAACAGAAGCACAAGCCTATGTTTGCAGTCAGATATCCCCCCCCCCCTCCCCTAGGGTGACTCCAGCCTGCGGGGCAGCCATGGGTGTTTGGCTTGAAGGGCTTCTGGCTCAGAGGAGGGGCCCCTGTGGCTGCCAAGATGGCTTCCCCGGCGGGGGCCAGAGCACTCTATGAACCGAGCGGTCAGCAGTAAAGAATCCACTTCCCCAAATGGACGCCGCCGCTGCTGCTGCCCACTATCTCTTCTCTCATAGGTCAACAGGACGAAGCCTGTGCTGTCTGTGGCGTAGGCACGGCGGTTAATAGATTTAATTGAATTCATTAGCAGGATGTAAGGTCATCCAGCAAGCTTGACCTGGTGTTAATCAGGGACTAATTGAAGGGTAATGACAGGGAAACGACTGACCCACAGCTATGCCACACAATGTCAGACTGGACACTTTTAACCTGCTCAAATGGCCATACTCCATCATAATACATGGAAGCTTTTAGTCTGATTATACAACTGAACTGTAGGCCTATGTCAGTGCAATGCAATTCCATCACCAAAATTCAAGAATGCTATTGAATTCCGTCACCAGAATTCAAGAATGCTGTCATTAGCTATACACTTCTATAGATTGATTTAGCATATGGCTAACGTTTTAAAAAATAGTCCAGCTTGTTACGGATTTATAGATGATTTGGTTGGTGCATGAGCTCATGGTTGGCAGATTAAAGGGGGCTGTTTGCCATCTGTACAGCGCTGAAAGCCTCTGTGAGCTACTGTAGACTTTGACTGCAGGCTAGACTGTATCAAAACAATCTGCTCCTCATTGTCCCATTCCCCCAGCACTCACACTCTCTCTCACACAGCAGCTATCTCTCTCTCTCTCTTTCTCTCTGAGTCTACCTCACTCCTCTCTCTCTCTCTCTCTCTTCTCATCTCTCTATCTCTCTCTGTTTACCTCACTCCTCTCTCTCTCTCTCATCCCTCTCTCTCTCTCTTCTCTCTCTCTTTCTCTCATCCCTCTCTCTCTCTGTCTCTTCTCTCTCGGGTTCTCCGGTGTTGGGGGTTAAATTTGGCATGGAGACGCGGAGCAGCTGAGGCAGGAAGCCGGCGCGGCGAGAGGCCCTGGCAGCAGCTCCCCTAGGAGGGGTACATCAGGTGTGAGCGCACAGGAGGAGGAGGAGGAGGTGGAGGTGGTGGAGGAGGTAGTGGGGGAGGGGGAGTGAGAAGCCGAGGTAATACAGAGATAATACACATACACAAGCGCTTGGCAGAGGAGGCTTATGCACGAGTTAGGTACACACTGACCTTTACAGTGGCCACATGGTGTCACTTCGGCTTTACGTCTGGACCCTGAGGGGTGCATGCGTGTGTGTGTGTTTGTGTCGCTGAGCATGTAAATTGTGTGTGTGTGTGTGTGTGTGTGTGAGTGTTTATCCAGGGAGCGCTTCTCTAAAAATAAGATGAGCCACCCGGTGTTGGCCCCACTGAAGTCACTCACCCAAGAGATGCAGGGGATTCGTGAGCAGTGACATTCTGGAAGAAACACTCTCTCTCTCTCTCTCTCTCTCTCTCTCTCTCTCTCTCTCTCTCTCTCTCTCTCTCTTTCTTTCTCTCCATCAGGTACTATACTACGGTGGCGTCTGACTCATTTGGCATTCAACCATTCTCTTGTTTCGGGGATAGCTCTCCAGGGCCAGCAAATGAAATAAGCTGTTCAGATTTGTGAATGGATTTTCTACCTTGCCTCGGGAACAGCACTCCCATAAACCACTTTACAAATAACATCCATCACTACAGGAAAAAAAAGTGCTGAAATATCTGATCTCTTCTTTCTCTGATGCACTCTCCCTCCCACTCTCTCTCTCTCTCTCCCACTCTCTCTCTCTCCCTCTCTCTGTCCCTCTATCTCACTTACCTTATCTCTCCATCTCTCCCTCCCCTCCTTTTTCTCTCTAATTCTCTCTCATTCTATATCCTAATCTCCTCCATTTTCTCATTCCACCGTTCTATCGCTCCCTCTCTCTCTCTCTGTTTCTCTTTGTACCATCCCATCCCCTCCCCTCAGCCGGCCTAATTCGGACTCTTCCTCCCCGGTATTAGGACAGCTAGCTTACAGCAGCCTGGTGCCAGGGAAAAAGGGGAGAGAGAGAGAGAGAGAGAGAGAGAGAGAGAGAGAGAGAGAGAGAGAGAGAGAGAGAGAGAGAGAGAAAGAGAGAGGGAGAAAGACACGAGACTGGCAAGCAGTTGACTGCCCAAAGCAGGCACTGGCACACAGAGGCAGCATAACAATGCCCATAATTAGCATGGCACACATCCTTCATATTCTAAAACCCCCGTCATCCAATCACCTCCCCATCATCCCCACCCCTACCCAGAATCTACTCCTCTCTCTCTGACGGCTGTGCTGACTGACTGGAAGGCATTGCTATAGGAAGTGTGTGTGTGTGGGGGAGGTGGGGTGGGGGGAGAGTGTGGCACTCACGTGTGCTTATGTTTTAGTATGTGTGTGTGTGTGTGTGTGTGTGTGTGTATTTATGTAAAAAGCCATACTCATCATCTGCGCTCTCCCCCTTTCCCCGGGCTTGATTGCATTCCCGCTGCCGGGATTGATCCGGGTAATCGCAGCCCTGACATGTCAGGGTGGGCAACAGGGGAATGGAGAATGGAAAAGGCAGCAGGAAGACAATAAAGGAATGGTCAGAAACCAGAGAGAGGGAGGGATGGAGAGAGAGAGAGAGAGAGAGGGAGGGAGAGAGAGAGGGAGAGGGGAAGAGTGTGAGAGAGGTGTGGGGGGGAGAGAGAGAGAGAGAGAGAGAGAGAGAGAGAGAAGAGGCAGAGGGAGGGAGAGGAGCAGGAGAAGAAGGCAGGGAGTGGGAGAAAAAGGGTGATGTCACCTCTCCCTGTCAGCCAATCAGAGCGAGGGAGGGAGAGAGCAAGTGGGAGAGGGTGTGTTTTTTTGTATCACTGCAGCATCAGCGCTGGCGAGCGAGAGAGCACAATCAGTCACACGCCGAAGAGGAGGAGGAGGGAGAAGACTCTGATATTAGGGGCAGAGGCGAGACGCAGAGTTAGCCAAGGAGGGACACAGACCTGGGGCCATCTTTCTTTTCCTGAACCTGTGGAGGTAAGCACAGATGCTGCTGCTGCTGCTGCTGCCTACTGACGCTCACTGCAAACGCTGCACTACATGCATGCAAAAAGACTACAACTAGTCACACACTCAGAGAGGGTTAAATGTTCCTCTTCACTACCTGCACCTGAGTGGCCATCCCACCTTGTGCGATGGTGTTGTTTCTGTAGTAGTGATTGCTGTGAGTAAGGACCGCTTTTTTTTTTTATTATTATTTTTTTCTTCCTTGGCTGTGTTGCTGTGATGTCGGCTGTGATAACAGTGGTGGTTGTTTGTTGTGACTCCTCATCAACTGAATTCTGCTGCTTAACCGTGCGCACTGGCGCGATCAAATTGCAAATATTACAGAAACAAATTACATTCCCCCTATTATAAATACTGATAAAGCAGGTGTTTAATTTTTTTCTGAGCCATCTTTTTTTATTTTAGTAAAGTAACAAATGTGTAAAACTATGCAAAATGTGTGCATGACTACAATTTTTTGGATGTTTTTTTTTTCCTCACTGGACATTTCTGCTGAGTTCATGTCTAGAGTGATGGATGCAACAGGGTCCCTTTTCATCTTCCATGCAATGCACTGGTGCCTATTGGCTTGGGAGATTGCCCATGCTAATGATATTCAGGCTCCTATGCCACCCACTTAAAGGTCAATGTCTGCGTGTCATCACTGTTGTCACAAGTGCAATGGCTGTCATTTTATTTGTGTAATTGGAAATGATCAATCTGGTAGTTATTATCGCCCCTTCGCCCATTTATCTGCTAGCTGATTGAGCATGTCTTTCATTGTGCCATAAAACGCTCTGAAGCATCCTTTGGCTTCGTACTCGCCAACCCCTTTCACAGGACTTGCAACAATATTTGCTCCTCGTGTTTTGCTTGCCAGCTCTAACCGTCCTATTTTTATCTCTTCTACCTGTCTAACCACAGAAAGCCACACCATATTCTCTTTTAACTCTCTTACCACTCCTTTTTTGGCTTAGATGTGGTGTTGGTTGTAATAACTGACGGTTGGGTACTGATTGGGCAATGTGGAGGCATGCAACAGAACAAGCTGGCCCCAGACAAGGATGTGGTTCTAGGGCGGCGGATGGATTGGACGGATTGTG
>JAODXP020000018.1:1660044-1670044 GCA_027497455.2 Sardinella longiceps | reverse complement strand
GCGTGTGGAAGGAGAGAGAGAGAGAGAGAGAGAGAGAGAGAGAGAGAGAGAGAGAGAGAGAGAGAGAGAGAGAGAGAGAAGAGGAGGGAGAAGAGGTAGAGAGAGAGAGGGTAGAGAGAGAGAGAGAGAGAGAGAGAGAGAGAGAGAGAGAGAGAGAGGGAATACATTAAGACTGATTTAGAGAGGCTAGTCAGACAGGGGCAGGCGACTAGGCGGCTAGGTTTGGCGCTGGCGAGGTAATGGCCATAAAGTGTAGAAATGGTGTCTCTGTCATTGTGTCATCGGCCCCCAACCACACTGCTATGTAATTGATAAAACTGAAATAAGAGGCATCTGCTCAGAGATGGTGTGGGCGTGTGTGTGTGTGTGTGTGTGTGTGTGTGTGTGTGTGCGGTGGTGGTGGTGAGGGGGGCGGGGGTTTGAGGGGTGGCCAAGAAAATGTAGACTCCCCTCTACCAGCTACAGGAACACACATGGCATGGCCATCATTAGGCCTTGATAGATGCTGACAACCTCTCTAATCATGAGGCCCCCATCAGACCCCCCATGTTTCTTTTCAACATCTTAAAGTGCATTTTTTTCATGTCATATCCATATTCATCCATTGTGTGACATGGGGCCCCCAACCTCCAACCATAATCAGGGTAATGGCATGGTCAGAGTGATTAGGTGTTCACTCATGTCGCCATGCCACATACCACAGACAAAGACCTATAAAATTTGAGCCAATCATGCAATTGAAGCAAAGAGAGCCAATTTCCAACTGTGGCATCATATATGCAATTGAAAATAATTAGGTTGAAAACCTGGGCTCTAAATCTGCCATTTGTTCTCCTGCCCCTGCAAACCTCGCGACTGTTGTAGCCTAATAAATATTCTGCGGATTGAACTGCAAAAAAAGAGAGAGAAAAACACCAAATATGCACTTTCAAACTTGTCACGATAAGAGACTCTGGGGTGCGACTAGGCAGTAATGAGCGGGGTGGGAGAATGGGAACTAAGACTGCAGATGAGAGCGCGTCAGAAAATAGATAAATGCAACAAAAAAGCGCATGACCTTTTAGTCATCCGAAGACCAAGACCCTCATTTCCTCTCCCGCTGTCTTCTCGCCAGAATGAACTCTTTGTCACAAATGCACAGCAGTATCTCCCCCAGTAAGTCTTATCATCATTTCGTTCAAAGGCGCTTTATTGACCAAATGAGTGGCTAAACTTGGTATGAATTGCCTCTCTGTTTGGCAACTCATGGCCATCAATTCTATGAAATACGGTCTGCTCTAGCCATTGGCCATGGCTGGGTTCCAAGTATTAGAATAGTAACAACATTTGACATGTAGCCTAATGTCATTTTTTACAACAGGAAGGCCTAAAGGTAATAAAAATAAGTTCTACCGTGTTTCCTGGTACATTCACTATTGCGATTGTTACCAGGGAGACACGGGTGCGACATGTGCCGAAAATTGAAAAAAAAAAAAGAACGGATTTCTCACCAGTTGAGCTGGCAAACATAATGAATACAAACTGTCTTGGCACTTCGGGGTTACCTCTATTAGCGGAAGATTCCATCATCATTCATGCACTAGGCTGTATTAGAAAAATAATTATGTGTTCTGAAAGCAATTAGTCTACCTCATTTCCCCCTTTCATTTCCAGTATGATGTGAACGTAAACAGTATTTTAGCGTACCGCTGGCATCTCCGCTGCGCCTTTTCTTGATGGGACAGTGCTAGTCACGTCGCGTCAGCCATGACATATTCATTACGGCTGGATTACAGAATGTGGGAGGGGATCACTACTGTAGTGTGTGTAATCCCCATACACCCAGCTAATTTAATCTCACCTACTGTGCCATTCCATTATACACCCATCGCCCAGAGGTGCTGCGGGGCGTAAAAGGAGGGGAAGGAAAGGCGAATAAGGTAATTTAAACTTTAACCACAGAACTACACGTTAATAGACAGGACCGCACTGGAGAGCACGCTGCGTAATTCTCATGCGTAAGAGCGTGTATAGGGATTTTGTATGCAGACTATTCCTAGAGTGAGAGAACGAGACAGACAGAGAGATTCAAAACTAAATATATGGAGAGAGGATAGAGAATTGATGAGTCAGTCAACGCCTTCAACTGTTTTTTTTCAACTGACATTTGAATACATTTGAATGAATTATGCATTGATTATGGCCATGGTTTTTGCAAGGACAGTGCATCAAGGAAGTCCAGTGATAGCCCAGATCTCTCTGGCTTTACCAGAGTTTCTATTTAGCCTATAACTAATATAGCCAAACTACAGCCATTTACTCTAGAGCAGCATTAAAAATATATCTCATCTGCAGGACCTGCTTGTGCAATAGAGACGCTTTAGATATCCTAAATATAATTCTTCGCACACACAGCATATTCCGCCTCTGCTGTGACACACAAAAAAACAATATCACAAGTTTTGCTTACTCACTGTTTCTTGGCGGAATGATTAAATGACTGTGTGTGTGTGTGTGTGTGTGTGTGTGTGTGTGTGTGTGTGTGTGTGAGAGAGAGAGAGAGAGAGAGGGGGGAGAGAGAGAGAGAGAGAGAGACAGATCTCCCTGTGCTTCAGTAACTGCCGCCCCCCAGTCACTTTTACACGAACGTATTCCATCTAAAAGGGTGCAATTGTGCATACAGAGATAGCTGGTCTGCAAGATGAACAGAGCTGCACAGAGAGCGATGGCTTGAACTTGAAAGCCCGCCTGTCACACACACACACACACACACACACACACACACACACACACACACACACACACACACACACACACACACACACATTCACATTCACAAACACAAACACAAACACACACACACACACACACACATACACAGATAAATTAAGCTTTAACCAGACACAGCAGGGACTCCATTTCCACAACACAAAACAAACAGAAAGATGGTATTGATTAAACAGCCATGTCAGACAAGCAGCCCAGGCAACTATTTACAGAGGGCCACACAAGAGTAGCGCGGCAAAACAAACAGCTGAGAGGGAACGATTGATAGAGGAGATTTGGGGAAGAAGAGCGATGGTTGATAGAAAGACAGAGAATAAAGGGATAGAGATAGCATTGAGAAATGGGAAAGCATTAACGATAGAGGGGGGAGATAGAGAGAGAGAGAGATAGACAAAATGTGCTATCGAAGAGAAGAATGGAGCATTGGCCACTGAGAATTCTAAAAGGCCTAATGAGGTAATTATGCAGCTAAGTGATTGGATGACCTGAGGTAAAAAGGGGGTGGGGCCACTACGGGCTCAGATTGGGGACGGTGCGGCGGGGGGTGCGTTTAACGAAGAAGCATGGAGCCAGGCGAGGAAATGGGGAATGATGTTCTTAAAAGAGGAACGAAGGATGAAAGGAGTGCGGCTGAGCTGAGGATGATATGCAGGAGCAGGGTGGGGTGAAGGAGGGGAGGGAGGGATGAGGGGAGTACTGTGAGAATAGAACAGAAAGAGAAGAAAAAAAGAGGAGATGGAGGGGTAGGTTGGGAGGGAAGGGGGGAGTGAGAGAGAGAGAGAGGGAGCGAGGGAAGGAAGGATGATGACGCCTGCAGCTTTGAAAACACCATGTCTGACACTGACTAACTGTGACAAACTGTGTACAAAGCACGCACCCAAACAAGCTCTCCTGACAAACTGTGCTCAGAACACACAGGCAAACACACCTGTCGACGACACAGACGTATGTACACACACTTATGCGCACACTCACACACACACACACACACACACACACACACATCGATAGACTGAGGGAAGACGTCTGGTGCTCTTGCTACTCTCTGCCTCGGCTAATAGGCTGATCTCCTTGATTACACCCTGACACTAATTACCGAAAACATCATTCAGCAGAAGATGCATCACAGAGAACGTCTCTTTATCCTCCCAGACGTGGGTCCTCCCCCTCGGGGACCTGCGGGAGCAGAGGCCCTGTTGATCAGCTCATGTAGATTGAGAACGTCTCTCTACATCTCCCTAGCTAGTTCCTTTTTCCTCTCCTCCTCCTCCTCTTCTGCATCCTTTTCCGTCTCTCTCTTTCCCTCCTCTCTCTCCCTCCTGTTGGCATTATTTTTCCCCCTGTGGGGTGGTGGCCGGGTCCCACCACCTGTCTGCTCCATTTATGAGGCATTTCTGAGTGAGGTTGGCCAGCAGGGCCGCAGGCTGTGTGGTAGCAACAACAAGCTGTGAAGTCTCATGACAAGGGGGGATTGTTGCTGATGCCTTTAACACAGTACTGTCTAACTGTCTGTCTGTCTGTCTGTCTGTCTCTCAAATCAACATCTCAACAACCTCTTCACCCCCCAAGGCTATATTTTCCTTTTTTAAAAGTGACGAAGGGGCATCCTGACAAGATAATTTACAAAAGTGGCAAAACCGTCTAAATGTAGTCGTATTGGGAGTCTGTGAGAGTAACTGAAAGGGTCTTTGTGTACCAGTGACTAGTCTGTGATTTAATTAGCTCAAAACCTTGTTTTGTGGGTTATTTGTCATGTAAGTGGAGTGGTGGGCAGGTTTTTGTCTTTTGGGACATGTTGACCTGGTCTGGACATGATTGGCTGTCCCATGCTCTCTGCTCCTGCATGCTTAACAGAGGCAATCTTCTCATCCTAATCGAGTTTGAGGCTGATTTAATGTGGGTGTATGTTTACTGTCCCATCTGCACTCTTACCTCTGTGTGTGTGTGTGTGTGTGTGTGTGTGCGCGTGCGTGTGTGTGCCTGTCTGTGTTTTTATATATGTGTGTGTTTGTCTGTGTGTGTGTGTGTGTGTGTGTGTGTGTGTGTGTGTGTGTGTGTGTGTGTGTGTGTGTGTGTGTGTGTGTGTGTGTGTGTGGACTTTGTGCACTGTGTGGGCAGACCGTGCTTTGCTCCAATGACTGGCCATGAGCTGCCCTTATGTGTACACACAGTGTGTATAAAAAACATCACACAGAGTTATCTTAAAAGTCTGCGTCTGTGTGCCTCATCAGCTGGTACACTTGCTGCAGGGAAAGATCAGTAAAGATTCTTTTCTTATTTTTCTCCTCTCTTTCCTTTCTCTCATTCTTCCTCTCTTTATCTCCTTGATTTTTTCCCTCCCTCTCTCCCTCCCTCCTTCTCTCCCTTCCTTCCTCCCTCCATCCCTCCTTCTCTCCCTCCCTCCCTCCCTCCGTTTCTCCCTGTGTGTGTGCTCTGGGAGGGATCAGGCTGGAATCAGGGCCAACTGCCCCTGTCATCTCGCATAAGCACACAGCAGAGGAGAGAAAGAGAGAAGTGAGACAGGGAACGCTGGACACAGCTGGGCCGCCTTCAGGAGGTCAGAGACAGAAAGAGCAGAGTGTGCAGACAAGGACAAGAAAGAAAAAAAGAGAGGTGGAGATAGAGAGGGGGGTAGAGAGAGAGAGAGAGAGAGAGAGAGAGAGAGAGAGAGAGAGAGAGTGTGTGGATGGAGAGGTGGATAAAAAACAAAGAGTGAGAAAAAGGGAAAGAAAGGGAAATAGGGAAGAAAATAGAAAGCAAGAGACTTATGAGAGAAAGAGAGGAGAGAGAGAGAGAGAGAGAGAGAGAGAGAGAGAGAGAGAGGAGATTAGCCTCAAGAATAAAGAAATGATCACAGGAATGCTAAAGGAGAGTGCTTGAAATATCCTGCCCGTCGTGTGCGCTTGCAGCAGGGCTGGGGCCGAATGTAGGACAAGGGCAAACGGATTGAATTGTTGTCTGTCACAGTGGCTCAGGCCTGCCTGTTGACTCGCTCACACGCTGGGAAATATTCACTTTGCTGTATCTCTATACACCCACCCTCCCCCCCACCTCCCCACCCATCCTCATCGCCCCCCACCACCCCTCCATCTGATTCATGTGTGCTTGATCTTCACTATACAGTGATGCCTTGAGTCGAGAACGGGGATTTGAAAGAACCGCGGCATTGCTGCTCGTTGCAGATAACGCCCCGTCTTTGATGGGCCAGAGAGTCGGACTGCTCAAAGGGCTGTTTTTTTTTTTTTTTTGCAGGGGGGACTCAAATGGAATTCCCCGACATTGTCTCTTTGTAATGTATTGGATTTTTTGCACCGACCCGAATGAATATTCCTTTTCTTTGTCTGTTTGCAATGATGGGATTTATTTATTTATTTTGCCACAGACCTAAAAAAAAAACATTCCCTCACTGACACAAATATTTATAGGTCAAAAAGGAGACCCAGGCAAAAGTAGACGCAACAAACTGTTGCAGCTAGACGAGCAGACGAACTATCAACCTTTAGGCTCTGTTTGGATTGACTGCTTGATTGGTTGTGTGTGTTTCTGTGAGGAAAGACAGATAGCGATTCATTAAGGTAATTGTGCGAGAGGTGGGAGGGAGCAACATGTTAACGTTTCAAATCACACTCTGCTAAATAAATCTGTGGCTGTGATGAGAGCAAGCCGATTGAACGCTGCTAATGAGAATGGGGGGGCTGGCGGCAGGGTGATGGAGTGTTCTATCATTTATTTCTCTCCACAGGTAGAAATGGTAATCAGGAGAAAGACTGATGTGAGCTGCAGGGATCCGAGAGAGAGAGAGAGAGAGAGAGAGAGAGAGAGAGATTGAGTGAGTGAGTGAGTGAGTGGAGGGTTAAAAACAGAATGCACTGAATACATCTGAGGACATTTTCATTCAGATGTGAAGTCCTTGAGGTAGTTGCTGAAGGTCTCCATGGAATTGATTGTTCGATGTGATTTGGAGACGGAAGTAATAGTAATGTACTGTAGGTAGGCACTAGAGAGCTTAGGGATGAGAGACACAGGAGGATGGAGGAGGCAACCAGCAACAGATGAGTGAGTGACTGAGTGAGCATGTGCAAAGTGGGGGAGGGGGTGGAGGAGGGGGTGGGGGTGGGGGTAGGGAGAAATGTATAGCTGCATGATGCTTGAAGTGGAGGGGTTGTCATGGTGACTGGGGTGGAAGAGAGGGAGGCGGGCTAGTATTGACACCTTCAGACACACTGAGATGTACTTTGGCATTTCGAGACACAGATGCACACACACACATACACACACACACACACATAATATGTATGACATATTATGTACCAGATACCCACACACTCATACAGTCATACATTGTATTATATGCAACTAGCCTAACACTGCAACTCAAGATGACTCATATAATCTAATACATTTGATTGGAGCGCATCCTTGTTAACTGGATTAATGAACCCCGTGATACTCTTCATCCTACAGCACAGTCACTCTCAGTGTGGGTCAGACACTGCCCACTGTAGCACCACACAAAGCCGCAGTGCATATGACTCAGTCCGCTCTTTGTCCACTGTAAGCCCATTTGAATGGCAGGCAAATCTCCTCAACCGATTTCACTTGTCACTCTGTTGCTCATGCTCAAATGATCCTCTCACATGGATGACTGGATTGATTGTGGGTCCCCAGTGTGTGTTTGGTGTGTGTGTGTGTGTATGTATACGTGTGTGTTTGGAATGTGTGTTTGGTGGTGGTGTTAGGTGCAGGGGTGTGGGTGTGTTCGCCTGCAGTGTGTGTGTGTGTGTGTGTTGGTCAGTGTGCACCAATGTGTGTGAACTTTTTATGGATGTGTGTGTGTATGTGTCTTAGTGTGAGGATGAAGCCTGCGAGGATTGAAAGTGCTAAAAGGCTTGGGCAGTCTTTCTCGTGATGCAGCTGGAGATAAGACGCAAGCGGTCCAGTGGTTGGTTGGTTGGTTGGTTAGTTAGTTGTGGAGGCTGAGAGCTCAGCTAAGCTAAGCTAAGCTAAACTAAGCTGAGCTGGCTGCGTTCTTGGCCTCGCCCTCCCCCTTACATAAAGCCTCAAGCCTCCCAGGATCTTATAGGCTCCAACGAGGTGCCTGGCCTGCCTCCTCCTCCTCCACCCCCCCTCACACACACACACACACACACACACACACACACACACACACACACACACACACACACACACACACACACCACCACCACCACCCTCATCATGCCGCGGAGGCGAAGGTGGTGGCTCTCCCACTGCTTCAACTGCCGCTTCTGTACTCCACTCCACTCCACTCATCCCTCCGTCCTGCTCTGCACTCGTTTTCATTTTATTTCTCATTCCTCCTCTTCTTCTCATTCCTCCTCTCTCTCTCCCTCTCTCTTTCTCTCTCCGCTGCTGCTCAGCTCACCGTTCCCACGAGGTGCTCCATTCGATTACATCAGGAGCACTCAGGAAATAAGTGCTGCTCGTGCAACTTTTAACAAAGCTAATGGGGCCCAGGGAGAAGTCGTCTCCTGACCTGGTTAATGAAGATCTGACGATATAATAGGAAGTGCGCAGGAAATTAGCAGCTATTACAGTTAGACCTGCCTCTTCCCCCATCTGTATTTGGGGAGGATTTCAGTGCTTTGTGATACATTATCTCTCTCTCTCTCTCTCTCTCCCTCTCTTCCTCTCTTTATCTTTTTTCCTCCCTCTCTCCCTCTCCCTCTTTCTCTCTTCCTGTCTCTGCCTCCCTCCCTCCTATCTTAGACTGAGATATTCTTTTTCATGGAGTCTCAGTTATTCTTTTGTCAGCCCCGGAAGATTTATGTTTTCCATCTGTGACACTGTGAGTGCCCTGATGCTTTCCAGCCATCCACTGCTGCAGTTCTCTCTCTCTCTCTCTCTCTCTCTCTCTCTCTCTCTCTCTCTCTCTCTCTCTCTCTCTCTCTCCCTCTCTCCCTCTCTCCCCACCTCTGTCCCTCTCTCTCTCTCTCTCTCTCTCTCTCTCTCTCTCTCCTCTCTCTCTCTCCCTCTCTCCCTCTCTCTCTCTCTCTCTCCCCTCTCTCCCTCTCTCTCTCTCTCTCTCTCTCTCTCTCTCTCTCTCTCTCTCTCTCTCTCTCTCTCTCTCTCTCTCTCTCTCTCTCTCTCTCTCTCTCTCCCCTCTCCCTCTCCCTCTGTCTCCCCCGGCTTCTCCCTGGAGTATAGATGGATGCAGATATCGGGGGATAATGACTGATGTGGCCTTTGTGGAGCCTTAGCCACACTGATGCTAATAGCTGCTCTGCCTCACAGCAGCTAGTGCTGTTCCTCCTGCCCGTGAGCGCATGTTGCTCACAGCTAGAGAGCAGGTCCCCATGGACGGAGGGAAGGGTGGGTGTGTGTGTGGGGGGGGCAACTCCATGCAAATGCTGTGGAATGCTAAAGCAGGGCTGACCTTGTCCTGCCAATACGTCTCATTTCCATGTGGGAGGAGGAGGAGGAGGAGGAGGAGGAGGAGGAGGAGGAGGAGAGGAATTGGCAGGGATTAGTCAGGAGCAACCTGGGGAAGCTCTGGTAAAATGTTTTCGTTCCACGTTGGAGGGTGGCATTGGCTCAAGGCCAGAGGCACTAAACACCACGCACACACACACACACACACACACACACACACACACACACACACACACACACACACATACACACACACACGTAACACACACACACACACCACACAATGGGTCCTTTTCAGAGGCATGGAGACAAAAAAAGAAAAGTCAATCATTCACACAATGCAGCCTCATAGGTAATCAAACCTTGAAATGTTTGGAGAGCTTGCAGATGGAATGATGTCTAAAAGCTTTGTTGCTTGAGGTGGAGAGAAGAGTAGTAGGGTGGGTGGTGTTTGTGAGTGTGTGTGTGTGTGGTGGTGGTGGTGGGGGGGGTGAGCTAAGGTTGGGGGAACCTGCTTCTATATGCACACGTTCTTTTAGGATGAGCAGAGTGTGTGTGTGTGTGTGTGTGTGTGTGTGTGTGTGTGTGTGTGTGTGTGTGTGTGTGTGTGTGTGTGTGTGTGTGTGTGTGTAAAGGGGTGTGTGTGGTGGAGCTAAGGTGGAGGGAACCTGTTTCTGTTTGCACAGGTTTTTTTAGGATGAGCTCAGCGAAGCGAGGAGGACCTGTTAGCAATCGAGCGGGGCAGCTCTTTTGGGTGACATCCGTCAATGAGGTCCTCTGGAGGCCGTGGTCTCTGGCAGCGACTCCCCAAGGAGCAACTGAC